>VZTV01014007.1:1335-27483 GCA_013400875.1 Anhinga rufa
AACAGACCTGGTTAGAAAAATAAGAAGAAACCTGTTTCCTTGGTTTTGCCAAAATCACATTTCAATAAAATGTTAAGGAAGGCATTCTGAGTGGTGAAAGGAAGTTTTTCAGTGAGTGTTGTATTTAGAGCAGAAGAATGGGTGTAAGGCCCTGTACCCAACACCTGATCTTAAGAACTGAGAAACCAAAATTACCTTTTTTTTTTTTTTAAGTAAGATTCAATGTATTGAAATCTGTCAGAACAATACAAAATTAGGCTAGGTTGCCTAGATCTGCACCAACCCTTCCTTTGCATTTCAACATTTTAAAGAATCAAGTCACTTAGGTAATGCCTAGATGTAGACCTCTGGACAACAAGGGTTTAATGCTCGCCCTTAACTTTTTTGTTTCTTATGCAGTAGAAAAATGAATGTAGTCAAGGATATTGTAAGACACAAATAATGTTCATAAAGCATTCTGAGAACTCTTAGCCAGTAGAAGTTACAGAATAGCAGATATCTTTCATTTAATTTTTATTATATGAAGTTCAATCTTGCTGTACTTTCCCAAAGTGTATACNATAAAGATGATTCACATGAAGATCTACACTTTATTAAGGCACAAAGGTTCAAAGCTTTGTAAGTTTTCTCAGTCTCTTTAAGGGAAATGGGAATCACAAAATTAGTCCTTATTGAACAGTAGAAATTACAGGCAACTAAACTAACTTCTCTGCGTAAAAGATTACTCTCTACCTTTTACCCCATTATCTTTTGCTCTGCGTGTGTGGGTGCTACATTAGTAAATAGATGGCAATCTGATGCTACCTAGAAGAATATGGAACAAATTCAGTGACACCCCACCACATCCCCCCCCCACCATCTGGCTAAACATTGCTCAGTGCCAAAAGGTATAACTTTTTTTTCAGGGACTGGCCAGTTTCGCACAAGTTTTAGAGCAGGCCAAGCAAAGTATGTATGAATTTTGGTATATTGAATTAATTTTAATAGTTGCTAGAGCTTTTCAAATACATCTATCTGTGAATAGCTCAGAAGGAATGTTTAGATAACTTAGTGCTTCCCATTTTGTAATACTCGTTTAAGAAAAAAACCCCATTCCTCTGAACAGTTTTTAAGCATGTCTCAGAGAAAAAGAAATTTGTGCATGGTTTTTAGAAAAGGCACATGGCTGTACGCTCCCTATGCTGGTGTTAAAAAGGTTTATACTAGCTACTCAATGTGTTTATTTAATGACTTTGAGTAACTTGGAAAGATAAAAGTAGTAACAGGAAGTGTTTTAATTAATCTCTAAAAAGCCTTATAAAATAAGACTTCCAACTGTTCTTGAGCCAAATAGGAAGCCCTTTAATATAAAGTGCACAAGAGTTTGATGTCCTGGATTTTTAGACTGTGTTGTTCTATTCATTTCCATAAAAGACTAAACAAAAGTGATTAAACTTATTGAAGTAGTTTAAGTAAACAGGTATTCTTTTTGGCTTCAGTTGGATCAAGATTTGTACTGAGAAATGTACTTTCCTTCAGAGAAGATCCATGGTGTAAATGCAGAATTCTGTATTCTGAAGGTCTTCGAATCAGCTTTGAATCACATGAACTTTAGCTTAAAAATGAAATCCTAGTTCTAACATACTGTTAAATTCTCCATTTTAAATTGTATGAATCCTATGAGTTAGAAGCAGAAGATCAAACAGGGGAATGCTTTTGTTTTTCATGGCTCTTTCTGTCAATTTTTATGGTGTCAGTCTCCTTGGAACCAAGTATGAGAGGGACAGCACAAAGGGTCCTCTCATCGAGTGTTTACTTGATTCTCTCATTCTATTTCTCTTTCACAACATGGGATGTTCTTCTTGTCTGAAGGTGTTTCTTCTACATCTATTTCTATATATAGGGGGGTGTGTATATATGTAGGTTTGTATTTATATAGGTATACATATAGGTGTAAGTATATATAAAGATATATACATATATTTTTGAAGACATTGCAGTGCGTTGTGCTTTGGTCAGTGGATAGCAGTTTTCTGCCTGGTTATTGCACTGTTTTTTGAATATTCTTGGCCTCATTGTGTTCTTACTGTATAGCATGGAGGGAAAATGTTGCCATGAGTGAATGTGCTGGGTTTTTTTCCTGTCTACAGTTTTCATTATAACTCACTCAACATGAAAGCATTTAATTTGGAGAGTACGCCCTGTGCAATGGTTGTATTGTAAAGGTACGCTTATAAAATAGGAGTGCTGTTTGGTTACTGATTGAAGTTGTGTTTGAAGAATAGAAGAATGGTGGGTGCCATGTTGACTCCTTGATCCTCAGAAGCACTCTGGACTGTGGCCAGAGCTGCTGTAAACTATAAACCATGAAAGCATTTCCACAAATATTTAAGAACTGCCATTTCTCTTTTATATCTCTTAGATTTTACATCATGCTCCATGCCTGTATTATCCGAGCATCTTCCAGCATTCAATGCATGATCTTCATTCTGACTTTTCTTCAAAAATTAGCCTTTGAAATGGTTTTTGGTGATGGATGGAAAATTTTTCTTAAAATACGTGTTTATTTCAATTATCTTTCCTCATATAATTGCCCGTAATTCCCGGCATAAGCCTCTTCTGTAGCATAGTAAGAGTTGATGAATCTTGTTTTACGTTAGGTCCTGGAAGTGATAAACTTTGTCAGCTCAAAGATGTGGTGGTACTCAAGTTTGTAGTTGCTGGGCAGCTGTCAAAGAAGGTCTGGCTCCCCTGGGAGAAAGCAGGCACCCTTTCCCCAGGATGCAGAACAGACCAGGACAGAAGAAAGTTGTTTTGGACTGAAGAAATCTAAGGATAATGAAGTTCTAAATGATGAAGTTATAAATTTAACACAATTGTCAGGAGTTGGGAAAATCTGTATTGTGTAACAAGATAGAGGTAGTTAAAATATATTTGAACACACACACACACACACACACGAGGTGTCTGTGTGTTCATATGTGTGTGTGTGTATATATATATACACACACAGTAGTCCAAGCTACATGGCTACTGTCAGCATTAACAAGAAATCCTGAATTTTTTCATGGTAGTGTGGTGGTTTGCAAACAGATGTTCTCCACTGAAGGAAGCACGCGGTGCTGTCAAGTGTTTCTTTCTGACTACTAACATTACCCATGTCTTGCTTAGATTTACCAGCAAGATACTGGAATAGCTGGTGGTACTTCATATGGTGTGAAAGATAAATAGAACTGACTGCTACCTCCATATGGTTGGGATTTAACTTCAAGAGATCTCTCAAGTGCAAATAGAATTTCTGTAGGACAGAGAAGCAGCATAAACTTGCGTGAAAAAGTAAATTTGTAAAACTGAATACTCTGTCCTCTGAAATATTTTCTGTGAATAAATAACTTATTTTTTAGACAGGTGGTAGGATTCAGATTACTTTAGTCAAAACCTGATAGCATGTGTAAGTTGTATGACCTCCAGCTGAAGTTGGTTCATTAGTACCATTATCTGTTCATATCCAGGCCTAATCTGTGACTGGACGAGATGTAGAAGGTTGGCAGAAGAGTATGTTCTTTCATGTGATTCTTACCATGGTCATGGACAGATTTAACTCTGTTTAATAACTGGCAAGTTCAGTTGAATCAGAAAACAGTTTCTTAAAAACTGTGTTCTGTTCTGGAACTGTTTTTATTAATTCTACAAGATCGATGTATTTCCCATAATATTTGCTGTTCCATAGTGTTTTGTATAATACTGACATTGCATAAAATACTACATACGTGAATGACCAGTTACTGCGGGAGAACTGGAGTTAACTAAACACTATAAAAGTGAAATATGAAAAAAAAATATTGATATTTCAGTGTGCACTCTAATTGTACTGAATCATTTACTAAATCAAAGACTGCTGAGTAAATTTATCATTTCACTAGAAGTTCACTCTTAAAGGAAAATAAAAGAATCATAGAATCACAGAAGGGTTTGGATTGGAGGGGACCTTTAGAGGCCATCTAGTCCAACCCCCCTGCAGTGAGCAGGGACATCCCCAACTAGAGCAGGGTGCTCAGAGTCCCGTCCAACCTGACCTGGAATGTCTCCAGCGATGGGGCATCGACCACCTCTCTGGGCAGCCTGGGCCAGTGTCTCACCTCCCTCATTGTAAAACATCTCTTCCGTATAACCAGTCTAAACCTACCCTCCTTTAGTTTAAAACCGTTACCCCTTGTCCTGTCACAACAGGCCTTACTAAAGAGATCGTCCCCATCTTTCCTATAGTCCCTCTTTAAGTACTGGCAGGCCGCAATAAGGTCTCCCCGCAGCCTTCTCTTCTCCAGGCTGAACACCCCCAGCTCTCTCAGCCTGTCTCCACAGCAGAGGTGCTCCAGCCCCTGATCACCTCCGTGGCCTCCTCTGGCCCCGCTCCAGCAGGTCCATGTCCTGTCTGTGCTGGGGGCTCCAGAGCTGGACGCAGCACTGCAGGGGGGTCTCACCAGAGCGGGGCAGAGGGGCAGAATCCCCTCCCTCGCCCTGCTGCCCACGCTGCTGGGGATGCAGCCCAGGGCACGGCTGGCTTTCTGGGCTGCGAGTGCCCATTGCTGGCTCATGTCCGGCTTTTTGCTCACCAGTACCCCAAGTCCCTCTCCGCAGGGCTGCTCTCAATCTCTTCATCCCCCTGCCTGTATCGATACCGGGGGTTGCCCTGACCCAGGTGCAGGACCTTGCACTTGGCCTTGTTGAACCTCATGAGGGTCTCACAGGCCCACCTCTCCAGCCTGTCCAGGTCTCCCTGGATGACAACCTGTCACTTAAAAGAAAAATACAAAAGTTCAAACATAAAGATCCCTTCAGCATCAGTAAACCAGGACTGATATGTTCATCCACAAAGGGAATATAAAATCCTCTTGCAATTTCTGAATGTGCTACTTTGTTTTGTTGATGATTCAAAAGCCACAGAGTATTGGGGAAATAGAAATTTCATTTTTGTTGCAAGAAGTCTTCAAAACAGGATTCTTCAGCTATCATGATGATTTCTCTTCTATGGACTTATTTATTTTTTTTATTATAATGTAGCTTTGGAAATGTTTATGTCAGCTGTAGAACTGAAAAATTTTGCATCAGACATTTTCACCAACTTTCATATATGTTAATTTTTTTCTCTGATCTTTTTCTGTGTTAAATAAAGCAAATGTTTTTCTCACCGTTATTCTTTTTATTTTCTTCTAGAGAGGAATGGTTGTAGATTATTAATGAAGCTAAAGGGAAACAGACCCTTTAAACCTTTGTTTAGTATTTGATCTTCTAACATATATAGCAACACTTTTCAATCACCCGCTGATTGTAATTCTTCTGAAAGTTTCAATGTAACCCAAAAATCAATATTAACAGATGTTGTTTGCTTAAGTCTGAAAGTGTTCCAGAAAAATGCTCGTCAAATGCATCCCATCTATGGTTTCATAAAGTTTCAGATTCACAGAATCAATATCAGCAGATGTTCACTACTTTTATTTTATTTTTTCCCAAGGCATTGCAGAAGTGCTTCTTCCAGCATAATTTTGAAAGAAAATTGAAACCACCGAGTGTATGACAGCTTCCACTGTTGCCAAAGAATATGCACTTGTCAACTCCTTGAGAAATACATTGTCTTCATCTAATATCATTAGAGACCAATCATTAAACAGAAAAAGATGGTTTCAATTAGTGCATGATGAATTATTGTCTAAATCAATCCATAGTGTAGTCCATACATGTTAAATTCTATATTAGGGCTAGATTAGCATTTCTTTATCTGGTGAGAATGTTAATGCAGAAAGGAAATATTACAGAGATAGTTAGGAGTAAGATAAGAAGAAACTCACTTCAGTGTGCATTGGTTTGTAAGAGTGGGTTTCGGACATTTTACAGTTTAATGTTTCTTTTAAAGGGCTGACATGAAATCTATAATTTCTGCATAGACGATTATAAGGTCTCTGTTTTAAAGAGTGTGTCAGAAGATTCCTGACTGCATAACACAAAATAATAATAACCAAAAAAAGGAAACAAACCCCCAAACCTTTTTATTGGGCAGTTTGGAGGTAAGAGTTCTTAGGTGTTTTATCTCTCTTTTAGTACATTGAAAAATGCAGTGGTTGAAGCTCTGAAGCTGGCCTATGTAGTGAAGAAAGTGTAACCTAGTGAGGTTTGGGGTTTGCTGGGTGGGGTTGTTTTTCTGGTTAAATTGAAGTACATATACCTCAAATTAGTTACATGAATGTGTATGTACTTCTCTATGTATATGTATAATAATTTCTGATTGCAATCAGGCAACTTCCTAGAAACAACAACATGCATCTACTGCAAGTTCTGGTAACGTTAGCAGCTCTAATTATAAAATATATTTGATATTAATAAATATTTTGTTGCCTATCAAATCTTTGTGTGTAATAAATATGCCTCATTCTCAGTACTATATTAAAATGACAGTGACTTTTCATAATAAATAGGAATATAATAATACACTGATAAATTGCAGAAGGATAAAGCCTGCAGACAGATCTGCTTTAATATGATTATCTCATGTCAGTTTTTTACAAACGGCATCAATTCAGTAGGAAAAGCAGTTGGTTGGTGGAATTATACATGCAACATCTCCAAGCTGATTACAGGTTCTAGTATATCATGGTTATAAAAATGTGGAGAGTTTTTTTTGGTGAATTTAAACTATTGGTGTGCTTATACCGTACATCTGGGATTATTCTGTGTGAGCTCTGAGCTAAAAGAAAACTGTGCAACTGTGTTAGCACAGCAGCAAGTCTACACAAATAAAGCTGCCTCTCAGCAGGGTTTATTAATGTAGGCATCACATCATGCCACTGCAGTTATATAGCTTTTTTTTTTTCAGGCTCAGAGGGTAGGCAGAGTGTGCTTACATCTGCCTGCAATACATAGCATAAACATATGCTGGGAGACTTGGCCTGAGTTGAATTTATTTTAACAAAATCGTGGCAGTTATGATGCCTGT
Source organism: Anhinga rufa (assembly GCA_013400875.1). Classification (NCBI taxonomy): domain Eukaryota; kingdom Metazoa; phylum Chordata; class Aves; order Suliformes; family Anhingidae; genus Anhinga; species Anhinga rufa. The sequence goes on from VZTV01014007.1 coordinate 8,303, forward strand.
TTATTATATTCAGATTTAGCACTCATAAGGAAGGAGCCAACATTCATAAATTAACCGGCTTTTTTTTTGTTGGATGGAGTGTAATAACAACTGTACAGTTTTACAGTAGCAACTTTTTCTTTAGACCCTTTTATATGTATCTGTGGCAGCTCCAGTGTCATTGCGGGTTCTAGTATACGATGCATTTTATTTTCATTGTTTCTTGTAGGATAGAATAAAAAGGGAAAAAATATAAAAACTTCTTACATTTCCTTACATTATGTGAGTAGTGGATTATTGATTATAAAGTTTCGGTATTTCTAAGACATTAATCAGTGATATCGTTTTCTTATAAATATAGTTCATTTCCATAATGAACAGTATAATTTTTAGTACATACATACTGTAAGTAATAAGAACAGGAGAGTAAGCTGTGGAGAAGTGTAAGAGTATCGCTGCTCATTGGACACATTTTGTTTTTGTATAGTAAAAAAAATCGAAAGAGAATTTCCCTTCATTTTGTCTTACCATAAGGGGTAGAAGTAGAATTTTATGCAAGAAAAGAAAAATCTGCAAAGAAAAAGGAATACCTGATCTAGGCTGTAACCCCAAATCAGTGCCCTTCATCAGATGGCTTAGCATCTCCATACTGTGACTCTTCTGACTGTGCTTAGCCCCATGCCAGCATAGCCGTAGTAAAACCATATGGGCACTTCCTTCCAGTAAAATGGGCTTTTCTGAAACAAAAGGGAGCCACAAACCCTTGTGCTGTTCTTAGTGTAACCGCCACTGGTTTGGAGAATAGTAATGTGTAACTGCAGAACTTCTCTCCATCCTTTCACCTCACATGAGGAAAGCTGTCTCCATCCATATAAGGAAAGCTTCATACCCTTTTTCCATCATAACTGTCTATCATGTTAGTAAAAGAAATGAATTTGGACTCTTTAATACTTCAGTGGACTTTTGCAGGTGCATCTGTGCCCAAGTGGAGGAATTTTCATTATATCCTTACTCAAATATTAAAATAGGGATTTTTTTAAAACATTAAAATATGTAAAAGCAAATGATTTCACAAGACAGCACCTTTGAGCAGTCAGTCCATATTAAACATTTAAGAAACAAGAAATGTTCCATATCTATTATTAAAATAAGTGTCAGCACACAAGAAAAATTTTAACAGACTGGTAATCTATGACATAGACAATGCCATCCTGTTTTCAGCCATGAACCTAAAAAATAACGTCCAGTAGTTTCAGCTGATGGGTGACGGTACTGCATGTGATTGTAAGAAACAGAGTAGAAGGTTATTGAGCACAGTATATGAAGTATATCCCTAGCTGTTAAAAAGTAGGAACATTAGGATTAGCATCGCGTGTAGAGAATTTCTGAACTGAATTTTATTTTTCTAAGCTTAGAAAAATATGTTTATTAAGATTCTACTGACTAACAGTAACATAAATTGATTCATTGTCTGGAAATTCAAGCACTTATTACAGTTCTCACAGTCACCTCTGTCATCTCTGTCTGTTTTTCAACCTGTCTTAAATTTTGCAGTGCTGGCCCATTTCTAGGATAAATAGGTATAATTCATATTGCCAGCTGCCGGGGACCACTGTATTTGCCAATAAATGGGTATCAGGAATAGCTGAATGAAGAGGTGTTTGAATTGAGAAGAGAAAGTTTAAAATTAGCAAACAAGATGAATGCTATCAGATCTAAACTAATTTCTATCCAGATTCATCAAGGACACAGCTGCTGGAGTGTGTGACATGAGAGAGAAAGTCAAGGAATGTTTACGTGATAGAATGAGATATAGCAGGAGTTTGCAGATTACATTAACTGAAATAATGTTGCATGAATACTTTTTTTTAGAGATTGTGAAATAATCAGGAAGAAATTGAATAAATTTTCACAAATAAACCCTCTCTGTGACAAGGTGATGTTCTATATTTAAAAAAAGGTATGCAGAGGAGATGACTAGTTAAGACCAGTTTTGTTTAGAGAATGGATATCTTAGGACTTTAAATCCAGATAAGTTATAACACATAAAAAGCAAATTTATTCTTTCAAATAATTCCTATAAAGATTATTTTTCCTATTTTTACAAGCAGCTGAAATAATCAGCTAGGATTGCAGATATCAGAAAGTTTTAAGTCCGTGACACTTTAGATTTGCCTTCAAAATATTGAACCTAACTGTCAGATTTTGAACTTCACAGATTTTGAATTGTTTCTTCTAGACTAAGAAATTACTTGAAAGGGTGGGGAGGAGGGAGGAAAAATGCTTTATAATGACAAGTCCATCTTTAGTTTAAAAAAATTGTAAATTTTAGAGGACAAAGAAGAAAGTCCATGAGACTGTAATAGAATATAGTTACGGAGCCTCTCAAATCGATGGGTATCTGTCTGGTAGTATTGTTGGCAACATATCCTCTGCCTTAGGAGAATAATTTTCAGCCACAGAAGAGACATCATACAGAGTTTTGTGACTGACAGGCTTGGCCTCCGTTCAGAGGTGAGCTAGAAAGACACAGACTCTAATAGAAGAATTTTACTTTTCATGTGGATCTTACAATACATTGAAATTAATTAACATTGAAACTGAGTGTGAATGAGGAGTTTGATCTTTCTAAGGAGCCTGCCCTTGAAATGGAAGAGATTGAGAGAAAAATACGTTTAGGATTAAACAGTCTAAAATGGATTATGCAAAAAAGCTTGATGAATTCTTAGATGAAATTATTAGTTCTAGAACTTGAATAGTGTAGAAATGAAGCATCCAATGGTAGTGTGGGAGTCTAGGGCTGTGTGCTGACTTCAGAACTTGTATAACTTTTGTGGAATTCTCTATTATGTCCAGTTTATGACGACTGTCATTTGAAAGATTATGAAAATTATTTGGTTTGAATAATGGACCTTGTGATGGTGATATTACAGGAAGTCCTGTAGAATTCCTACTAAGCAGGGTTTAATCATGAGGACAGGCAAGGAAAAGTGATGTAGGCCATGAAATTATATAGGTGTAGCCTATATATGGTATAGCCTTGCTGTATCCCACAAGAGGCGGATCCTGCGTTATGAATCAAGATAATCTTATCAAGATGGACTGATGGGCCTCACATTCAAAGAGCTGAGGAAGAAAAAATTATTGATTTGGATTTTGGAAGTGAGAATAAGCATATTTCTAAATGGCAGGAGAGAATAATGAAATTAGCAGAAGTCTGAGGACTTTGGGCTGCTGCTTTTGTTACTTGTCAATTAATGTCAATATATGACATATTTGAGAAAAGGGTATATCTTTGAAAAGTTATGAAACAAGTAAAAATAAGTTGGTACCTCAATTTCTTTTTATTTTGTAACTGCTGAATAGCTCAAATCACAGGCCAGCCGCTGGCAAAAACAAAAAGTCCTTTTCTCAAAGAGCTTATCCCATAGGCAAATGATAGAAAACTGTTGATCCATAATGTCCTGCTGCTCTTCCAGGTACTCATTTGAAACTATAAGACTCTTCCTCGTGTACTTTTAGTATTTCATTATTTGATTTATTCAGGCAGAAGTGTTGTGTTTATTCAAATTGTGCCCTGAGAAAGGGGAAATGGAAGTTCAAAACAGCTTTGTGAAACCAGGAATTGCTGTGTTTGAATGTCTTCATTATATTTTTCCTTTTTTAGAGTAGAATTCTTGATCTTCTCTGCTGAAGAGACTTTTCAGATACCCTTTTACATGCCTAACAAAATTTAGTGTTCTTTTCCTGTCTTTTTCCCTCCAGGACACAATTAATTCATTCTTGAGGTTAGTACATATGTTCAGATAGGGTGATATTTTCAGCATGATGCTACAGCTGTGTTGCTCACAGTCGCTCTGAACCACAGTTTGCTGAGGTTGTCAGCTTCAAATCATTCATTTAAACTATCTATTCAGCTCTGCCACAGGTCTCAAAATGAGATGTATAGAGATTTTTACTTTTTTTGGATTTCTAATAAGAATGATAAAAATATGCACATGGTGGAGAATGACCACATATTTTAAGTGTGATTCATTACAGACTCTTGTCCAAAAAGACTTCTCACTTGAACTAGCATCTTCTCTACTCTCAGCTGCTGCAGCTGAAACTGTATGGATGGGGTATGTAAATTCAAGGCAAGCTTCTTATTTAGCATTTCTGCCTTGCCAAATGAATCATAGATAGGAAATCACTCAGCTTGCCAGAATTTATCATACTGTGTCTCCAAAAGTGAAAACAGGTTTTTCATATAGCAAAGCAAATGCTGTGTTTTGCCACAGATAATATTTTGAAAGTTAGTACAATGTATCTTTGTAGCACAGATATATTTTTTTCCAAACTGATTGTGTACTTCAAAGTACCAAGCTTTTTGAGATCCTCTTAAAACTAATTAATCAACTTTGCAAACTGCATATCTTCCTTTCAAGTAGAACCCACAATCCCTCTACCTTGGGGAATAATTTTCTTGTTTTCCTAGCATTTTCCCAATCTAATTATTGTACCTCTAAATAGGAGATTTGTTATTACACAACATGATTAATTAGTTATATTATTTCTTTATCAGGTGAGAAATCACCAAAGGATTGATGATAAGCTTATGAAATCAACAAAAACTGTATAAGGCAAAATGCAATTATTTCTCAATTAAAAATCCATTTGACATATTTGAGAGATTAATAAACAAATTGGATTTGTTTCTAACAAAATTGATTGGATTTTTAAAAAAGATTAATCATATTTGATACACCTCATCTGAATCTAAAGCATAAACCAAAGCAAAAGTATAAACTTAGTCAATTAGAGGTAGCAGAGACTTATTTGTCAAACATGAACCCTAAAATGATGGAGTCATAAGTCCATATGTAACCTGGACTGTGCTACATTCATTAACTTGCCATTTAATCACATTTAGACTCTGAATTAGAGCATTGCATTCTTCCCCCTTTAACCTCAAAAAATGCCTGAAATGCAAGTAGTCTTTACTACTTTTTCTACCTCTGGGACATCTATTACACTGGATTGAGGTCTGTGAAGTAAAAGACAGTGTATTCAGTTCAAAAATCTAGGCATTAAAGTATTATCTAGTAGATAAAGTATTATGTTCATTCTGGAAATTAGTTCCTAAGATATAGGAAATCGGCTCTTTGCCCCGCTAGGCAGCTGCAAAGCAATCTTAGCAATGCGCAATGTTACAAAACAGTACTTAAGCAGTTGACAGCGTGAACATTTTGTGTTATCTCTTAAAAATATATACAGTAACAAATTTGATCTTACACCCAGTATAAACAGTAATGTCAAAGATCCTCTCGGCTTCCTCAAACATCCTCCTTCTTTTACCCTGAGTTCCTACATATAGCCTGACTGCCAGTGATTCTCTGTACTTGCAACTTCCACCGACTTCTTTTGTGCTATTGTGTCACTAAAGTGTTGAAGTAGGGTCAGACTGTGCCTGTTTTCACTTACAAAATCAAACAACCCACTTGATATGTCATTTAGGAATCTTGAGGGACTTTTAAAATAAATCGCTTTTGCCCATTTTGCAAAAAAAACCTGTAGGAAGCAGAAACCCCTTCCTGTAGATCTGGTGCTTAAATCTGGTGGAACAAATTTCCATCATATTTTAGCAGAGTTGAACCTTTCTTGATTCCACGCCGTGGCTTTTCCAGGGAGAGTTGATTCTTACAGCAAGATTAATTTCTTGACTTGTGAAGAGCCTGGAAAGCACAGATGAATGTTGTGATAATAATTGACCATCTTCTGGCCAAATGAGAATGTGTTTTGCACAGAAAACTTCTTCTGAATCGAGTCTTATTAATGCAAGTTTCAGGGTGTGAGGAAAGCGTCTGAAACCGTAGGCTTTTCAATCAAAGAAAACTTTCATCATATTCAGACGTTATCTGGAGAGCCATATGGATGACTCTCTGGCAATCTGCCATTTATCAAGCATCTGATCTATCCGTTTCTGTGTCTTCTCTCGAAAGCCTTATAGTAAAGGCCTACTGATTTTTCTTTTCAATCCTTAGCGACCAAGTAGGCTTTAAAACAAGAAAAGACATGATTTCATTATTTTGGATTCATAAACTCAGGGTTAGTGAATAGCTTCTCCCAGACTTTAGCTTTAAAGCATGGCAAAAGACTTTAATCAGAATATAGAAATCATAGCATGTTGAGGGAAAAAAAAAATTATCTGGTAGGATTTCATCCTAAATTTTAGTCCTAATTAATCTTACAAATACTGTACAACTGAAATGCAGTAATATTTGTTTCCACCATTTCCTCTAGGATGTATAGTATGTGGAATTATTGACATTCTTTTATTAAATATTTTATTAGAGTAAAAATGAAGATATGAGCAGATCAAAACTATTTAAAAGTTTGTCAACTTTTTTAAACTATTCTAGATGAAAAGGATTTTTGCTGTTGTGAGAATCCAAATATTCTGATGCTTTGAAGTAAATGCAGTAATTTTAAAAGGGTTAAAAGAATAGAAAAGGTAAGGAAAATCTTTGTCTTAAGGCAGGTATTTACTATTCTATTACATATTTCCCAATAATAGTAAGTAGAACTTCAGTGATTCAACTTGTGTACAGACTGACTGATGTGGGTATTTCTGTCGCTGCTTATGTGCCAGTTAGCAGGCTGTAATGTTAATAATCTCCCTTTTAATTTTGGTCTTTGTGCTGTATGAAATATTTTAGGAAATAAGTTTCAAATACAGGTGAGCAGTGGAACCATTCCCACTTAAAAATTGAAATGGGTTGCTTTTCAAACTTCTAACTACCTGGAGCTCCAGAAATATTCAACAAGACGAAGTTATTTCTAAATTGTGAATACTGTAGTTAAAAGATGAGTCAGTAAGTCTGGTAGCAGGCTGTCTCATCAAAATATGAAACTCCCAGTAGAAAAAGCTTCAACCTTCCAGATTTAAAACATATTACATAGCATTCACACTTGAGCAATTGATAGAATGCTTTAGAGAGACAGCCATGCAGTCAGCAGAATAGATAACCTTGGGGAAAAAACTTGTATGAAATTTCTATCCCTCCACACCCATCACACTTTCTGAAGATACATATCCAGCTACAAATGCCCACGTGTTCTTGGGATTTAACCTCTCCAGTGTGCAATAGCAATAAATCCAAGGCAGTCCAGGACAGAACTCTGGGGCATTCGTTACATAACCAAAATGGCCTTAATGGAGAAAAAAAACATTATTAGTGCAGGACAGCACATTTTTTTCATATGCTGTTTTGTACAGGGACCCCTGGATATTTAGCAAAAGGGGTCTTGTGCTCTTCAGGCTAGGTAGAGATATCAATCAGGAGGAATGGTGGTGGAAGCCCAGGCATGATTTTTTGAACTAGCAAGTGTGTGCCTAGCAGCTCCTAACAAGCAAGTATAGGAATCCCGTCTGAGTGGCATGTGTTCTTCATTCCTAATTCCTAAATTCGTGTTCAAATGGAGAAAATTTGCATGTCTCTACATATTTCATTCTCCAAGACTTCAGGCTTTTCCACTGGGACCAGATTGTGGTTTGCATATGTTCTTACATTCTTACATTACTTATATTTCTTCCATCAAAGGTGGGTGACAAGTAGCCTGTAGAAGTAAAGTGGAAATTATCTGTGCTCTCAGCATGGAATAAGAGTATCTCCAACTAGTAGAATAAGGAGATATAGCTTTTTTGGCAAAGGGGATTTTTGTCTAAACTTCTTTAAAAGATACTGGCTAATCTTGAGATTAAAAAAATCATAGTTCAGTCTTACAGCTGCCAGCATCTGACATCAGAAAGTATTTTGGTTCATTCGAGGTTTTATATAGGATAAGGGCTACATATTTTCCCTGTATGACCAGAGTTAATATACCTATTGCTCGTAGCATGCCTAGTGCTATGGCATATTTCTTTCCTCTATTGTAGTGAATGTTTGAATTTGATCCTGCATTCCACTTGGACCATATTTCACTGGAGATGATAGAAAGCCTGTAACTTTGAATGCTGTTGCAGTTTTAGTTGGCTGTTTGATAAATGGCAACATGCATAAGTGTTCTGGGATTTTATTTCATTTCAGTTTACAAAAGGCCTAATACAAAACCTATGGAGGCAACGGAAAAGCTTTTGTCTTAGGATTGGGCCCTAAAGAATTGCCAATATCTATTGAAAAAGCGTGTTGCACTCTTCAAATGAAAAGATCAGTCACGATTTCTGACTGCAGTAGCACCTCGATTGAAATAAGATAACTTGGTATTTTCTATTATTAAAAAATGAGATTTTTCCCTTTGAAGTTTCATAAGGAAATACAGACTAAACTTAAACTTTCTGCATATGAGCTAATCACATTTTCTTTGTAGTCTTAATTGTCTAAAGCTCTGGATCTTTGCTCCTTCAGTTTCAGCAAATGAATAATACCTGGAGGGATAGAAATTTCATATACTTTTCCCCCCAAGGTTATCTATTCTGCTGACTGCATGGCTGTCTCTCTAAAGCATTCTATCAATTGCTCAAGTGTGAATGCTATGTAATATGTTTTATATCTGGAAGGTTGAAGCTTTCTTCTCCTACTGGGACTTTCATATTTTGATTAGACAGCCTTAGTTTCTTTCTTTTTCTACCTCCTAGGAATTCCTAAAAAATTATCTTGTTGTACAAATAGTTTGGCAACTACAACTTCATAGTTGCTTACGTAGGATTTACTTTCCTCAGTAAAACACTAGAACTACCCACCAATTTGAATAATCTTCCACATCAGTAAGGGCAGGCTACAAGTTATTTTTGCTGTAAATGTTATACTCAAACATATATTTAAAAATATTATCTCCTCTAGATTTTGGTCTTATAAATACATTAACTGTTTATTTATATTACATGTGCACTGTTATACTGTTTAAACCTCCTTTTGGTCAGCAGCAATCTAAGACTAAAGAAAATTGTCTGCAATTTAGAGGTCCTGCACTGCAATTCCACAAAAGCAGATCTGGGAGATCTGGTTATTCTGATTTATATATCCCAGAATAGAGAAGTCTGGATCTACATGAGGAAGCAGTTATTTAGGTGCAATGCTGTCGTGGTTTAGCCTGGATTAACAACCAAGCCCCACGCAGCCGCTCGCTCACTCCCCCATGGTGGGATGGGGGAGAGAATCGGAAGAGTAAAAGTGAGGAAACTCATGGGTTGAGATAAAGACAGTTTAACAGGGAAAGAAAGAGCCGCGCACGCAAGCAAAGCAAAACAAGGCATTCATTCACTGCTCCCCACGGGCAGGCGGGTGTTCAGCCATCTCCAGGAGAGCAGGGCTCCATCACGCGTAACGGTTCCTTGGGAAGACAAACGCCATCGCTCCCAATGTCTCCCCCTTCCTTCTTCTTCCCCCCAGCTCTATACACCGAGCATGACACCATACGGTGTGGGACATCCCTGGGGTCAGTTGGGGTCACTGTCCCGGCCGTGTCCCCTCCCAGCTTCCCATGCCCCCGGCACAGCACGGGGAGCTGAAACAGTCCTTGACTGGTGTAAGCGCTGCTGAGCAACAACTAAACCATCTCCGCATTATCACCACTGCTTCAGCACAAATCCAAACCACAGCCCCATACTAGCTACTGCGAAGAAACTTAACTCTATCCCAGCTGAAACCAGGACAAATGCAAAGAGTAATGAGTATGTGAGTAAACGTAGCATTGGACTTAGCACTTATCCAGCCAGCAGGAGCTGCGTTAACAACTCTGGTCACTTAGGTAGTGAGTAGATTTCAGTAATGGTTTAGTTATACTTAAATGCTTTATATCCTTGTAGTCTCAGAAGCTACTAAAACTATCATTTCTGTTTTCTGGCTATGTTTGTAGTGGCTCAGAAGAGACAGACAAGTTCATGGCAAGGAAGTCCTGAGAGGGTTATTAAGAGATGATGTGGAGCCGAGCAGGTTGCTGAGCTGAAAATGGTTGGAGGCTGAGAGTGCACGCAGGGAAAGGACTGTGTATGCTTGGCCTGGCCTTACACTCATCACAAGATGTTCCTTTGTGGCTGTTTATGGAGAAAGGAGAATGAGCTCAGTGAACCTTTGCTCTGACTCAGTAATCCTGTCCTTTTGTTTATCTCTGTGTTTACGGGAAATAGAAGGAAAGTAGGAATGGTTATAATATTTAATTGAATTCAGTTGTTGGGATTTGTTTGGTTCTTGACTTTTCAGTGACTTCAGAGGCTTATCTGTGGGTGTTAATTAAGGAAGAACTCTCCATAAGTGTCTCCCCGGAGTGCTCACTACCTGCTCAGACAGACTAGCGTAAGAGCAAGGAGGTCCCTGTTCCTGGGGTCAAGCCGGCCTTGCCCGGAGACCTTCTGTGTTGCTCACTGGAGATAGCCTAGTAGAGGAGAGGCTATGACACAGCACAGAAGATGGTTTTTGCCACCAGCAATGTACAGAGTCACTGTTGCAAAGGGAAAGTTTTGTGTATGGACTGCTGACTTTGGAGCAAGTAGTCTGATCTGATGAAGGGTTAGTTAATGAAACTGGACAAACCCCTCTCTTAAACTCCCTCTTTTGATTGTAACTGTCAAAAATATATCAGACTGAAATGTTATTTTTTAAGACTGGGAAGACTGTGTTTCAGTTATTGGCCAAAGGAAAATAATCTGTGAGTTTCCATAACGGCTGAAAAACAAAGGTGTTTTGGCTTTCAGTGTCTGTCGTCCGGTCCCCCCCAACATAAGCAGACTAAGCTACATCAGTTGTCTGCTAGCAGCACATCTATTGCAGTGCTTTGTCTGGCGGTGGCCAGCACTATGTCTTTCAGAATAAATACACTGTATAGCTTGAAAGTAGCACTTATGGAAATCTTTTGTAGTCAATGAACAGGTGGCTTACATCTTTCAGCAGGAGTTTATATTAATATACATATTTTGTAATTCATTCTATGAATGAATTGTTTTCTACCCAGTTTGAATACGCATTTACTTTTTTCTAGCTGGTCTTACACAGGCTCATATGGCAATTAGTTCTACAGGTAAACTGATGTAAGATGGAATGAAAAACAATTCTTTTGTTTGATATTTAAATCAGTTCTATTTACTGTCTTCTCGGCCTTGCAATCAGAGAAAAGAAACAGAAGTACCTGAATTGCCTTTTTGATATCTTTTTTTTTCCATGACACCGTGATTTGTTCCATGCCATATGTATTCTTCTGTGTATAGCATTCTCCCTGCTTTCCACAGGTTTGGGTGGGTTTTTTGGTATTGTAATTTTTAAATGCTGTGTAATTTACAGAGAGTTAAATGTGAGACATAAGAAATGTGCTTTCCCTGAAACAACAGCCAAATGTCTCCTTTGACTCATGTGATTGAGAAGAGAAAGACATAATTCCTGAAACACAAATAAGCTTTTTAGTTTGCTTTTCTGAAGAAAACAGATGTTAATTTAGCAAAGAGAACTATTACTTTCATATTTAGTACTGGAAATAATAATGTGTTTTTTAAGGACTGTACTATTTGTAAAGAATGAAAATTTGAACTCTGAAGAGATTAAATCCATTCATTTATAACTTCTGCCACATTAAAGGAACTGAATGTAGATTGATTGGATTAAGCAAATAAAATGTTTTGTTCTTTTCAAATATCTGCTATGTAAATACTCTATTTATCATTTAAAAGCTTATTTTTTACCTTTAGAGTGTTTGCAGAAGATAGGTTTGGTTTAAATATTTTTTGTATTCAAAATGGCACACTGTCGTGGTTCAGCCCCAGCCAGCAACCGAGCCCCACGCAGCCGCTCGCTCACTCCCCCCTGGTGGGATGGGGGAGAGAATCGGAAGAGTAAAAGTGAGGAAACTCATGGGTTGAGATAAAGACAGTTTAACAGGGAAAGAAAGAGCCGCGCACGCAAGCAAAGCAAACCAAGGCATTCATTCCCTGCTCCCCATGGGCAGGCGGGTGTTCAGCCATCTCCAGGAAAGCAGGGCTCCATCACGCGTAACGGGGACTGGGGAAGACAAACGCCATCACTCCCAATGTCCCCCCCTTCCTCCTTCTTCCCCCAGCTCTATACACCGAGCATGACACCATACGGTGTGGGACATCCCTGGGGTCAGTTGGGGTCACTGTCCCGGCCGTGTCCCCTCCCAGCTTCCCGTGCCCCCGGCACAGCACGGGGAGCTGAAACAGTCCTTGACTGGTGTAAGCGCTGCTGAGCAACAACTAAACATCTCCGCATTATCACCACTGCTTCAGCACAAATCCAAACCACAGCCCCATACGAGCTACTGCGAAGAAAATTAACTCTATCCCAGCTGAAACCAGGACACACACGTTTTAAAAAATATCTTGTGGGGGAAAAAATATGTCTGCTTAGACTGGGTCAACATGTATTTTAACATAAAGTGAGCAGTATATTGGGTCCTAAGCATGATTTGAGTTTGCAGACAAGGAGAGCTATTCATCCTAGAAATACCTTACTCACTCAAGATTATCTGACCTCGTCAGTTCTTGAAACCAGTTCTTTACCTCTTCCAAATGTCAATAAATCCAGCAAAGGTCTTATCGGGGCTCCAGCTGCCACAGTCATGCTGCTCTCTAGTCACAGTCTACCATGAAAGCTTTTGCTGATACACCCACACAAATGAAATGCATATTTTGAATGGTATCAAAAGACCCTCAAGAGTGCACAGGGATTTGAGAGCAGAATGTTTGGCCATGAAATAAGTATGATGGAGATGCTTAAACTATAGCTTTTTAGGAAGCTAGCAGGTTAGATTAATTTATTCCTTTTTGGAGAGATGGAAAACTTAGTAGCTGATGCAAACCTGTACTTTTCTGTGGCACGTGAAGGGGATACTGGCATTCAGCAACTGTGCATTGGTATGGATATGCTTATTTTTCTGATGCACAGAGAACGCAGGATTTTTAATCAGTATTCGGTGGTTAGGAACAGAAAGCCAAGAAAATGCATCAGAAAACCCTCAAATAAATAAAACGTTGTTGTTGTTGTTTATGCAGTGTCTGACAGAGTGGTGATGCATTTTGGTTTTATTTTTTTTTTTCCCAGGACCATACCATTTTACCGTGCTGCTGAGGACTTCTGTAGTAGTAAAACGTCTGCAAGGTTGTTTCCAGATCAAACCCTTGTGAAGCCCAGGTAGTGCAGTGGGAAAATTATCATGTTGCTCTAGGGCTCTCAGAAGTCTCAATCCCTCAGCTTCTTTAGGGCAAAGCTCCTTAATGAAATCACAATATTTGGATGGCACAGTCCCCAGGATATGTAAACATGCTGCCTAAACAGCTGTTAAATAATTGTCAATGTTTATTCAGGCTCTCAATCAGGGAGAGGTAGATTTTAACACACTTTATGGTGGGATCTCCACAGAGAACAAAGTTAATCCTTCCTGCTATGGATGTATCTCAGAGCTGCAGTGCTCTTCTCTGATGTCACTGATTTACTGTGTGCCGAGACAGTGGTTTCTATCCATTTGCACCCTACTTTGTTCAGAACTTTTGTTATAATGTTGGATTTAGATGATTATTAGGTATATTCAGAGGACTCCGTGAAACTGTGTGCTTTTAACAGACGGTGCAATCAAACCTGAAGTCTCCGCACAGTGATCTCTAAACAAGGCATGTTTGAACCAGTTTGTGTCCAAAATTGCATGCAAGAGTTTGTACTTGTTCAAATGCCATGACACAGCGTGTAATATGGATATTTGCTGTAATACATCTGTACAGTTCTATGCTGCTAGATGCCTAAGGTTAGGCTTGATGCTCCATACAGAGCATAATTTATTTTCAGACAGAAAGATGTTCCAAGTGATAGAGCAAGAAGTTAGGAACAATGTGTGAATCCACTAAAAGAAAAACAGGTTTTAGATATGTATTGTGTGTTTATATCTTTGCAGCTTTGCACTTTATATTCAGGTTTTGTAATTTGAAAATAAGGACAAAAAAACCCACAAACCATTCCCTGGAGCTTGTGGGGAATTCCTTTATAAGTGGAAGGTCCAGTTTCCACATTATCAAGTATCTGATCACTACTTATGGCAAGGTTTTGCATTGATATAAAAATTAAAGGTTTAGTTTATCTTTATGATTTGATGCGCTTGTGAAGTTTTCAGTAAGAGTTAAATGAATACAGTAAGGTAAAAGCAGGCTTTCATGTCTTAAAAGTCAAGATCCGAAAGGGTAAATATAATATGCAAACTTATTGGATATAGGATCTAAATATATTCAGTGTGATTGCTCTTTTCTAAATATTAGCTGTCTGACTTAGTACTTTGCACTGTGGCATCGTGACAGCATGAGGCCTGATGTGATATAAATGATGCCAATCTATGCACTGTTGGCATGAGCATCTGTCTCCTTGGCAGACTCCAAAGGCAGCTCCTGGCAGCTTTGGAGTTGCCTTTAGGTCTTTCATATGGTTAAGCTTCTGACTCTTCCTCTTTAGCTAAAGTCCACTCCATCTGGAACCTATTTAATTCTCTTTTACCTTTGCTTCTGGAGAAACATGTATGGTAACACTGTACATTCTGAACCGAAGACACTGGAATTATTTAAATGCTTATGGATGTTACACTTCTGCTGAGATCTGAAACAAACTCTGGATGTTACACACCAGAACTGAAATCTGAAAAAGGATGAAACCAAAAGCACTGTTTCATATAAAACTAACAAGGAAATTACAGTACAATTTATCTTTTTGTTTTGTTTGGGTTTTTGCTGGGTTTTTTTGGTGTTTTGGTGTTTTTTTTTGTGTTTTGGTTTGTTTGTTTGTTTGTTTGTTTTTATGGGGAGTTCAGTACTACATTAGTGGTGTTTTACCTGGCTAGGCTGCCAGACAAAATCTGGAAGGTATAGTCAGCAGCAAGGAGTGGGAGGTGGGTAAAAACAGGCACAGTAGGTCTGCTAGAGTTCTGGATTGACCTAGAAGGTTGTTACGCACCAAGGCATACTGCAGTCCTGAGATTTATCCAATTTATGCGGCAGTTTGATTCAACTATAGGCATTCAATCTTAAAAGTTCTAGCATAGATCAGGGTCATAATGTACCACATACCACAAAATTACATTATTCTCCTCCTTCTTGCTTCTTTGACCAGTTTCTTTGGTCTAAGGACCAATTTTGAATAGTTTCCAGTCACAGCTATAGTGGGATCTGGCCTTCTCAGGGAGAGAGGTAAACCGAAGAAAGTTTTCCAAAGAGATTAAGAAACTGTCAAAATAAAATGGTCATTAATTTTTTATTAAGTCCTTTTCTTTCTTTCATGCTCATATATTGCCATTTAAAGAATCTTGTTCCCTCACAGTCTCGTGGTAACATCAATGTCTAGCACATGAAAAGGGGAAGGTACGTCAAAAGTGGAATATTTCATGCTCATAGTTACTGAAATACGCTACCTTTGGACAGAGGTACAAAACCAACAACAACAAAGTCATAGGCATTGGAAAAAAACAAAGAAAATGGAGGATGGGAAGAAACAGAGCTTCTCTGTGGTAAAAGCAGACAGCTTGTTCACTTATCCTCTGGATCCCAGCACACTTCTTAGGGTCTCTGTGACATCTGGCTCACTTGCTTTGGTTTCTCTTCACTCTTTCTCTCACACCAGGAGAGGGCTGTACATGCTGCTCCATCCTGCCATGCCAATTACAGCAAGGGGATAATGACACTGACTCCATTCCAATACTGTCTAGGCTTATAGCCGATTAGACAGATGGGCAACAACATGGGAAAGACTTGACTGTAACTTTGAGGACTGTGATCTGAAAAGCCAGAAACTTATTTTTTTCCATCTTGCTTAGGTATAGCATAGACTTTCACATGCTTTTCTATGGTAGGGTCAGATCTTAACCAAAATCCCAGTTACTGGCTCTTTTTCTGGCTTGTCTAATAAATTCCTCACTATGCAGGTGGTGAGGCACTGGCACAGGTTGCCCAGAGAAGCTGTGGATGCCCCATCCCTCGCAGCGTTCAAGGCCAGGTTGGAGGGGGCTTTGAGCAGCCTGGTCTAGTGGAAGGTGTCCCTGCCCATGGCAGCGGGGTTGGAACTAGATGATCCTTAAGATCCCTTCCAAACCAAACCGTTCTGTGATTCTATGATCCCATTTCCTCTGTCTGTGAAGATGACTTATGTGGACAAAGGAAAAATGCTCTTGGGAGCTACTGGGTTGATAAGCCTTATCTAAGGTTCTTCATTATGTCCTTCCAGGCACAAACAGCGCATCTGAATGCTTGGATATTAATTTTCTCAGCGCAACTTGAACCTCATTTGATTCTGTTAGCCTCTGAGGATCATTCAAATCGGTCCAAGCAAACCATGAACCCTGACATCAACTTGTCTGCCAAAGTCACCAATTTAATAAATAATGGTATTAACCAGGTAAAGGTCATGTCCGTTTAATATTCATATAATACCTCACCGTGCATTTTTATATCTTGTTTGAGCAGTCACCTGGAAAGACAGCAAGCTTGAAAAGCTTCTTTTAGAGAGAGCAGTGCTAGATGGCAGGTTGTCACACAGTATGTTGTTTCCCCACTTCTGCTGCATATCTAGTAGGTGAGCTTCTGCGGTGGAGATGACTGAAGACACTAATTTGGGTTTTGACATTTGACAGACAAATATAGATGCAAAATGAAGAATGTTGTTACAAGTATAAAAATAAGCAAGAAATCAAAATGATCAGAAACAGAGAAGCAGGTGACTCATTGTGAAATAAAAGAAACCATTAAGGATAGCTTACTTTTGAGTCCTCTCTTGATTTACTTTGGTACCTTCAAACCAGTGCTGATTCCTCCTCTGAATCAGTTCTGATGATCTTGATACTTCGTAAAGAAAACCTTTTTCTTATTCTGCACTGGGTTTAGCATCTTATTTACTTAAATGTAGCTGCCAGGTTATATAACTGCCAGATCATACAACTCCTGTACAAATTCCCAACAGAAACAGGATTAACTGAGGAGGTAAATACTTCACCAGTCAATGTCTTTGCAGACCACAATTGGCAAAGGTGCAACAGAAAACTTAGTCCGTAGTCTTTAGTCTCTGTATTGCTGTCTTGTTGCTGCAGTATAAGAAAGGGTTAGAAAATTAGAATATCTGTAAAGTTATCATATAAATTAACTGCCACTTGTAGATAATTGTAAGATCTGAAGACATATTGTTACAAAGTGAGGTACGCATACCCTTTGAAATACAAAGTTGGCCTGTTTTATGAAAAACAGATATTTAAGAAGGGAGAAATATTTCAAGGAACGTAACAAATATTGTTAGAATACTGATGATTCTTTTGTACACTCAACCTGGGAATCCTTTGGTGTAGATCTGTCACTTCTTTCTTGACGGATGTATGTTGTTTAAGGTATGTTTAAGGCCCACCAAGGGCCATCTCAGAATAATAGAAAGTTTAGAGCTTGAATCCATCCATCACAAGAAAAGACTACCTAAGACATGTGAATCAAATAAATGTCTATATACAGCTCAAAAACTGATAGCAACTTCATTTCTTTTGTGCTTTAAAGAAGATTAGGACAACTTTCACCCTAGCTTCACCAAAATAGCTCCAGCCTTTAAACTTCATATCACTAAAGCCAGACATAAAAGAAAAGGGAACATTGTTTGCACTTATGTGTTGATTTTTCATTAATTTGAGATGAGGCTCTCCCTTTTTTTTAAAAAAAACAGCAGCACAAGATATGCAAGCAGTTTTTTTTTTGTTCTACAAACAATAGTTCTTTTGTGTACCAAGGGGATAAGTCAATTTGTGCTAAATAGGAAAGAGGGGGAAAGGTGCCTAAGGATGTAAAGGTTTATTATTCTACAATATGTGCCTCTGGTCATTTCTGTCAAGCAACTAAGAAATGTTAATGGAGCATGCTCTCCAGTTTATATTTACTTGTCAATATTAATCATTTGCCATTTTGCTGGTGTTCTAAACTAGCTAATTGAGAGTGTTCAAACCCCTGCAGTTATTATGGCCCAGTTCAGGTATGGGCCATAACTTAACTCCATGAAACTGCTATCCCATTAGAAGGAATGGCACATTCTAGCTCTGAATTATGATTATTTTCCCAAAACAGATGAGGAAAGTGCTGCATTTCTTCTGTGTGGAGACATTTTCAGTTCTTAGGGTGGCCTGATAGAAGTAGGACATATTTCAAAGCACTTTGAATCTATTAAGCATCATTAGACATATAATAGCACACATCTAATTAGCACAGAAAGACGTTTCTGTAGAGATGGCAATACAAAACATTATGTAAAATGCATTTAAGCTACATGGACTTGTGCAATGCAAGAATGAGAAGGTATGACAAACAGACTATATACCTTTTCATACATTGTTTTCTGTCCTGTTCCTTAGAATAAAAAACTCTTCATGAATGACTTTCAAGCTCGATGCACTGCCAATTTAAAATCTAATTATTATTAAAATTTAATATTTCTATTTTAGAAGTCTGTAAGGAGCCAAAAACCACCTAGTCCTTGCCCCACAGATCTCACACTGTAGGTTAAAACCAAATGAAATACACAAAAAGGGCTCAACTGGAGTAGGGATACGAGGAAGACACAGCACAAGGACAACTTCTTGGGTGCATATATTCTGGCTTGTTGATTTTCTTGTGGTTTGAAAACAGGAGAATCTTAGAATAATTATACTTGGCAATCTCTTTCTCTTTTTTGTCATGGAAAAACGGTTTCAGTCTAAAAAGGAAAAATGCCACAACACACACTATTACGATTCCTTACACATTCCTGATAATTTGAATCTCCTTAACTATTTCTGATAGTTCCAAGTACTTTACATTTATAGTTTAAAGGCATACGAAGAGAGGGAAAAAATACAAAAACCAAACCAAAATAAAATTATTATATCCTACCTATGTGTTGTTTCAGTTAATGATTTAATTGAATTCATTTAAACAACTGGGTTAATAGCTCTCTTGTCATAACTAAACATGTCTATAAATAAACAAAGGGAGAGAGAGAGTTACGACCTTTTAATGAACAGCCTCATTAGAGGTGTTGGGGATTGAGGATTATTACAAAAATCATGACTCTGCCAGATATACAGCGTTAAGTAAGATGGATGTTAAAATGTTGTTGAGTCCGTGGCTCAGGTCTTCTACATAAGAGGGATGCTCTATTCTACCAACCTTTACAAAAAATTAAATTATTGTTTCTTTATTCTAGAAGTCAGTGGAGGATGCCTCTAGTCTGGGTTCAGGATATGAA
>VZTV01014009.1:1072-16980 GCA_013400875.1 Anhinga rufa
GTGGCAGTGCACCCTGACTCCGCGAGATCTTCCTTTTTCTCCAGTGAGACTCTTGCTAGACTTGCATGTTACAAGACTTCTCGCCCCTGCCCCCTCTCGTGTAACGTAGGTAAGTGCCTTATGTTGGCGGGGCTCATTTCTTGCACTACGTCCAGGCGGAGGACAAACACAAATCTTGGAAGTGTATTAACTCTAGGCATTCGAGTTGCTCTTTGTTAATCCTGAGATGTTTACTTAACTCTTGAAAGTTGGGACACTTACACTTGGAAATTAAGTATGAGTCACGTGTGACACGGGTTGTTCCTGACTGAAAAACTGCTCAGTGAAGAACAGTGGATCCAGGGACATGTTCAACAGCCTCAAGCCTACACTGAGGACACCAGAAAGAAAACATTTTACAGAAGCCTCAAGAAGAAATTTTCAATCCTGAGGGTCATTTTTGGGGGAGAAACAGGGACAAATTAAACTGCAGATTAGCTGAGATGAGAAAGAAATGTAGTTTTATAATTGACCTTGCACCGGCAGTGTCTCAAGGTTTTAAGTCCAGACTTGCAGTCAAGAGTATCCAATACTAAAGACTGCGTTACATGTCACAGTAGCTTGTCATGTAGCTGCTGTAAGTTTTGGTGCACAATAAACACTTGTTGGGACTGAAATGGTTTTACTTCAGAAATGTTTTTATTTTTTAATCTGCATTAGATGTATTAGGGCAATATGGAAACATACATCTCATGACAAAGCACTGTTCAGTCTAATGCTGTTACTTCCCTAAGGAATATTCTGAATATTTGCAGAAAGAAAACTGAGATTGAATTCTCAGAAGATGAATGCGCAATAACAATTTAGAAGCCTTTCAGCCAGTTCCTTCGGTCTTGTGTCTTACTTCTAGCTAACATGCTACAGGGTTTGTATCTTTCAGCAACACATTCCTATAGCAGAGCAAATGGTTTTATGTTCAGCCTCTTGAATTTTAACGATTCTAACAATTGTACTTAAGATTGTGCGCAGACTGGTATGGAAGATGTAAGGAATTATGCAGAAAGAAAATAAAAACTAAACTTTTTAGGTGTTGAATTTTTATAGTTTTCCTTTGTCTGCATTTACGTTGTTAAAATGTCCTCCTTTTGTACACGGACATCTTTTTAATAAGTTTACAAAATAAAATGAACTTCCATGCTGTGACTTTTGACCCTTTGTTTCTAGGTGAATAGCATTATACTACAAATATCTTGTTCTTAAGCCTTTATTTCCTAAATATACAGTGGAATCCTATTAGATCTCTAAATGTACACTGGCATCCTATTAGTTTTGTCAGAGAATGTGGCGGTATGCAAGCTGTCCTGTCTTTGCCAAGACAAATCAGTAGAAGATGCTTCAGTTATTGCATTACTTAGTATGACATAGAATTGGAGTCACTACAGACAATAAGTAAGCAACATCTCATGAGGAAAAGCTAGTTTCCTTTTCTGACTTTGTTTTAAAAGCTCCACGTGCTATGTTTCTGGACTATCCCATTTACAACCAGCTAAAAAGACCTAATATTAAGATGGTATAAGCTGCATAAAGAACATCCAGTAACCAAGTAATTTCTTTCCTGAATGAATACTGGTTTAGTCACAGGTGTCTGATACAGGGACGAGTCTGTGGTGTTCCGTGTTTATTTCATTAATTTCCCAAGCGTATATAACATATAATCAGAGGAGGGAACTGGGTTGTGCCCGCTAAGTAGTATTCTACTAGATTTATGAAGATTTTGCTTTTAGAAGTGTTCCTTCTTCTGAAGGACTAGTACTATTCTCAGAACCTCCAAGACGAGTGGTGCTAGATATCATCAGCTTTGGTGTCTGTATACTTAGCTCTTTTCTGGTAAGTGAACTTAATTAATTTCACTGTTTTTTCCCAAAGATCTAATTTTTCAACAGCATTCACAGATTTCCCATCTGACATGGGTCTGCTGGTTATAGTTAAAACTGAGTTTAATGAAGAATGGGGAGTAATCTGCAGATTACCAAAGAAACTAGGTACCCAACAGTAACAGTGACAGTCTGTGTAGACGAGCTTTAGTGGAACTATTATTTAAGGAAAAATATAATCAATAAATACTAGGTTAGCCTACTCAATACTTAAGCAAATGCGGTTTACCCTGTTACAAGCATACAGTAAATGTCTGCTTGTTTCTGTAGGGCTGTGGTGGCTCTAACACTCTAAAGATGAGACTGAACATGCAATCAGTTGTATAATTTAATTTTTATTTGGAATGACTTGGCTGAGCTCCAGGCACAAGTAATTATGTCCATTTATGAAGATTAATCTGACACTTCTCATCAAAGGGATAAGGCCTTTTTGTGACTCAAAGGCTCAGCTGATTCGTCCTCCACATCTTATCTTTTAAGGTTTCCACTCCAGTCACAGAAATAAGACTAATCAATTAACTCTGTGACTGAGCACTGCACCTCATTAATGAAATACCTTGAAGTGTACAGCTTAAATTTAGTTACATTCGCTTCATAGATTGTTCCAGTGCAATAGCAGGATCTGACAGGAGTCACCCCCATGGACGTTTCTGAGCTTCTGACTTTCCAGGTGTCTTAGATTCAAAATGCAACACTGAAAAAGTAAGTACTTGTTCAACATGAGAGCAGGTATCTGATTAAAGTTCATTACTTTTACTCATAAAGAATTATGAAGAGAGTAAGTGTGTACCTTACAATGCCTATGCAAGCTATCATCTAGTCTTGCATGAAGAATAGCTGCCTGGGACCCTGTGTTTCGTCTGAGATTATACAGTGGATGCATTGCTCATATAATTGTGGATCTTTCAAGAGTACAGCAAGACAGGGTTTCTCATGCCTTTGTGTCTACAGTCTATACTGAATATCCCTCCACAGAAAAGGGGTATCTTTTTTTCATTTCTTCTGCTTATATAAACCTCCAGAGTGAGTTTAATTACCATAGTTGAGACATCCATCAGTATTTCCCTTAAAAGGCTGTAGTCAATGCTGTGAGTTGGTTTTGGTTTGTTTGTGTCATTTTTTTTTTAACAAAAGTTGCTCGGGGCTGACACTCGTCAGACAATGTTTCAGCTTAACAATAAACCTGTATTAAAAGATGCATGGAGTTCTTAACATTTTTGTGTGTGTTTGAAATTGCTTTTTGAAAAAAGTTATCCTAGTGATTTATTTTTTTTTAATATTCAGGGCAAGTTACACATTAGTGCAGACAAGGCCTCTGGGGAAAGAGATTACAATGCTTTCCATTTGAAGAGTCAATAGTTTTGAGATACAAATTCATCTCTGAGGAAACAGAATTTGTAGACCAACACTCAACACTGCTGGTGGAATAATGCACATACCTGAGAGCATGGTACCTGCTGGCCCCAGAGCAAGGATGTAACTGCAGTGAAAGAAGAGAGAACTAAGGTCAGAAGCTATTAAATGATAAGTATGTAAACAGACGCTTTGCTCCAGGTAGCACTAAGTTCAGAATAGCAATGAACAGTGCTTTCAGTCAGGATTTCCTAGTGGCAGTTAATACATCTGGCTGTTGGCTGTTTTTTCATGTCATGTACACAATATGGTTTAATAGTCCTTTCCATCTTGGAATTAATTTTTCCATTACAGTATTCACAGCATAAATTTTGCTCTTGAAGTCAGTGGAAAGAATAGTTTGTCAAAACCTAGTTATGCAGTAATTGGATCCACTTACAGTGGTTTTCAAACGAGCCTTACTACGTGACTAGTAATCTCTAACCTACAGTGTTGGACTTAAAAGATCATAATGAAGGATGAAAAACATTACACTTTTACAAGCGCAGAATTGGGAATTAATTACAATCCATCCCACTACCTTCATTCTGCCAGGGGCTGTAGTAATGCTTGAAAAAGGAGGTAAAATAACCTAGCACATTGAGGAATGATCAGAACAGAAAGAACTAGGAAGTTTAAGTGGCTACTTCATAGCCTGAAGGATGAAAGCTTACTTTTCTTGCCAGGCTTTGATTAATTCTGTACTCCATTATATGTATTTTTTATCTTTCTTAAACATGCTTCTTTTATCAGGGCATTCTCCTACAGTGAATGAGTTCCAAATACATATGCAACGTTAATGGATGCCCTTTAGTGAAAGGCACGTCTGCGCTCTGCTGAGCTGTGACTGCATTTTACGTAGACAGTCCTGAGCCAGCTAGATACCGATTGGAAGAGCTACAGCACAGGTTGGTATGGATGATCCTTGGCTGGCTGCGCTGCTGAAGCGGTACACGTCCTCAGCATCCAACCAGCAGGCTTAGAGCTGGTCCACGCAAATTGCAGGCGCAGCGAGACTGCAGCGTAGGCGTACCCCAGCACTGTATTCCTCCTTCAGTGCGTAGCTACTGTACAGTATCTTACTGATGAGACTTCTCATCCCCCTTACTAGGAAGCGTTAGTCAGTAATGAGATTTAATGATACAACAAAGTCCATAAATCACTTTTGACAGGGAATGGAACACTTTAATGAACAAGGGAAAACAAGGTAAATGCTGCTTAGGCTTTTGAAGATGGAACTTCAAACGGACAACGTGCTTTCTGAAAGCTGTGAAATACACTCCCCTCTCTGCACATCTAATGCTGTACATTACAATCTCTTCCTATCTATCCCATCGCCTTTTCAAGAGTAGTTTTCTCTTGGCTCTGAACTCTGGGGAGACCCTAAGGACTTGAATTGTTCTGTCTGCTGTAGCTATGGAAACTGGTTAATACCGTGTATCAACACAAAATGACTATAGCATGTTAAAGTAATAATAACTATTAACTAGATCATAATGACAAATGGCTTTACTGTCAGGCAAGATGCTATAAACTTACAAGTCTGCAAACATCTGTGAAGAGCAGTGTTCTGCTCAGTTAGGATGAAGGGGCTTGAGGGGAAAAGATACTACGGGCTGGTGTATAGCTCTACATTTTAGGCAGATTGCTATGCAGACACTGAAATAATTAAAATGTGGGGAAGGGTTCCTATTAATTAATTTCACATTTTAGAGCTTTGTCAAAGTGATCCGGAGTTAAAGTACAACTTCCTAATGTTGTCTGGCAAATTAATATCCTGCACAGAAAAGCTGGATTAAGTTCCTAGAGTGAAATAATTAAGATGACACGTTGGCAGACTTTGAAGTGAGTTTTCATCCCGCTCGTAGCTAGGCAGAGGATAACGCAACTGCAGTAATTCTGGAGCCAGGGAACATAAGTGAGATCCATAAGTGAGATCCTAGTGACGCCTGCAAAGTGGAACTCTACATTTAAATTCTTGTTCTTTCCTTTGAAAGATGTCCCAAGCATTTGATAAACTCTATCCCCTCAATTCCTGTCACACTGCTGCCTCTGGGGAGAAGGGCAATAGTCAGACAGAAAATGGAAAGCAGTCAGTCAAAGGCAGGCATAAAGCAGACGTACAGATGCACACCTTCACGTAATGTTACGACAGATAGGATACTTCTCTTTCTGGCTCCTTTGGGGGAGGTTAGAAAATTGTCTGAAGGCTTGGGGTGACTGCAGAACACTGGCTTGGCTATCTTGTTTGGAGGTTTAAGAAGTAAAGCTATGCTAATAAAGCATTTCTAATCGTGAAGTTACCTATTTCCGTTTTGAGCTCTCAGCTGGAAAAATGTGAGTGCCCTCATTGACTTGAGCAAATTCCAGTACTGCTCTGAGGTTAAACATCAGGAATTTTTCTGCTTGTTTCTGAAGACATTACTGATTGATAACATCCGTACCGTCTAAATATCTGTCAGCTCATCACAAATTAAAAGAAATGTGGGTTTTGGTAGGTGTCCCAAAATTTCGTAGGTTTTTAATGCAGAATTTAATATTGTATTAGATGTCACTGATGGAAGGAATTCAATTAACTGTTACTTTACAAAATTCATCGGCGGTGGTGATTTTTTTGTTGTTCCTGCTGCCTCTGTCCACCAGCCGGCATGTGCAGCGCAGCGTCATGGCAGAGGGTTGATGACGAGAGGTGGTAGTCTGGGTTTGAGACTAAAGTTCCTGGGGTAAGAGAGGGAACGTGCCCTTCCCCTTCTCTTCCAAGTAATTAAATAAATGGACAAGGGATCCTCTGTGGGAGGTCCATGTGTAGGTTTAGGTGGAACAAGACCTGAGGGATGAGACCATGTCGTTTGGGCTCGCTGCAGACAAACACTTTCAACTTCTATGGCAGCTTGTGCAAATATGTCTGGAGATGTCTGTCTTGAGGCAAAAAAGCCTGAAGACGGTTTTTCAAAAGGTTGAATTTCTGAAGGTCTGAAACCCTGCAGACCAGCCTGGATGAAATAAGCTGGTTGTGTATTTCATCTGTTTGGCATAAAAAGGAACCTTCTAGATGCTGCAACCTGCATTTAAGAGTTGATAAATTTAATCTTGATTCTGCCAGAAATGAATTAAAAACAACCCAAATGTTTCTACTTAAAAGCCTGAAGGACTAAAGGGAGGCAGATGATTTCTGTCAAACAGCAGACATTTCACCTCAAAGGCATAACTCAGAAACACGAACCAGGTGTTCCTCTGCTTGTAAATACAGCACAAGCACTGTAAGAGGTAAATTACTTAAAATGGCAGGAAAAAGTAGAATAAAAGCAGCAGGAGGGATCTCTGCTGTAACCCAAGCTTTTACAATGTCATATATATTTAAAAGTTGAATAGCTTTAGAATGTATGAATTATTACTGCATCTTCTGATTTCTTCACTGTTACTGCGTGAAAAATCCTATAGAGATACTTCCAGAGGGCTGTCGGAGCTGCACTGCAGATGGTGCACAAATCAGCGGCCGTGCTGTCGTTCAGTTTAACATTGGTGCTACCAGATAACAAAGGTAGTATTTGGGCTTTTTCTTCTACAGTTACAATGAGGTATAAGCCAGTAGTGGTCATGTTACACGATTAGTCATACCTGCCTTCTCTTACCGCGGTAGATCACACAACCCCTTGTGATGGTAATTACTGGTGTACAGCCTGGGCTACACGGATCATAAAAATAACTTTTATTCAAATACAGAACCAAAGATTTGTAAGTTAAGTAGAGATGGGAATCATGGGCCATTGGACTACACCTCTGGTCTGTCCCGTCCATCAAAGGTGAAGCTATTATGAAAAAAATTACTTGGGAGGTTGTTCGGATATGATGGTGCAGAAGGTCTCTGCTGTGATTTAGCAGTAGATTTGAGCACAGTGCTCAAATCTTACAATCCATGCTTGAAGAGTTACTCTAAATCAGACCAGAAGAAAGAAGTAGAGGGAGTAGTCAGAGTAAAGCTGGTGTTGGGGATTGTCTACAATGGCAAGTATCTAGGAGTGTACCTAGAAGATTAGTCCGTCAATAGCTGTTCTGTGTTAACTCCTCAGATTGATACTGATTCTGTATGGACTACCAGTCTTACCAGTTTTAGCAGTTTTTATCCAAATTTAAATGAGAAAAGCATTCATAGTCCGAAGGAGAGCTTAGAGACATGAGCCACCTCTGACAACTCAGTGGTCACCAGCTGAGCCCCTGCTAATTGCATGTAATTCTAATCTCCTGATTGTGAAGCAGCGTAAGAGAACACAGACCTCTCCCTTGTATTGCAAGGATCCTTCTCATATCGAATCACACAGAGGGCAGGCTGAGAGCCCTCCTGTAACTACTGATGAGAGCTCAACAGGCATGGGATAACTTGTTTAAGTAAGTGCTGCGATTCAACCTTGTCTCTGAACCTAAAGGGTTAACGTAGCAAGTCAGCACAGACAAGTGATTACACCATAACATAAGCAAAACTGTGAATTTTAAAGCATTTTTGCAGTGCGGAGCAACCAAACAGATACTAAAAGTATAGACAAGGACTTAAGTCCTGTTTCAACAGACCTGAATGTTGGTAGTTTTGTGTTTACAAGTTTTCCCCTCTTTACTGCCTTGTGGTAGCCTACACTTGAGCTGTGCAGTGGTCTAGTGTCATTTAGAGCTATGAACTGAGCCCAGGAACGGTGGAGGTGGTGGGTAAAGCCTGTCCGTGATGCCGTTACAGTGTTTCAAAAGTTTAACAACTTCAAAAATTATATTGTGCATGTCCACAACCTTCATCATTTCTAAATTCTAACTCATCAAATTTGATGATCCCTAATGTTATGAAATTGTTCTACGTGATACAGAACGGTCTGAATTCAAGTACTAATAAAAGCATGAAGTGCTACAATCATTTAAAATAGCTGTGTGCTTTGCAAAGCACTCTCATTGCTGGAACACTTCAAATATTTGTATAAGGGTGTCAAAGTGGAATGTGGTCAAATAGTCTTTTGAAGTAAAAGCAGAAGACATCAAAACACGCTCCACAGAGTGAGAAAAAGCACTTGGAGCATCCTGAAAAAATAATAATTGCAGCTCATCTCCAGCTTGCAGCTTTCTGAAGCAAAAGTCTGTATGTTGATGCAGTTAAAGCATGAGATTTGTCCCTTAAGGACGTGTTCCAGAGTTTGGGTCCTGATCCTGCAAACAAGCATTTGCTTCGTTATTTATAGTAGGGGTACTTGTGACCCCAGAGCCCAGCATGCTTTGTGGCTTGCTAGAGGCTGCCATCCTCATCAGTTCTTTCAACAAGCCATGGAAAGCTGACGTTAGAGGGAGTTCATGTTCCCAGTCAGCCCACCTGAGCAGGGAAGATAAAGCGCTCTCAAGCCCTGAACAATACGGTCTGGCATCTCCTTCTGCTGTAGTGAAAGAAAATACGACATCATCTGCAGATTCTACATTGTCCTAATTCTGACAAATTTCCATACCCAGTACGGCAGCTGGCCGTCAACAGACATCTCTCCACTCCTGCCTATCACCAAACTGCATGGTCTTACCTACGCCCATACATGTGGTGCGCCTGCCCGGTGTACACACGCCAGAAAAGTTTTAAGAAACTGTGCATGATTTCTCAGTGGTTAATGTATGCTGAATCCAGCTGCCTGGTTTTCAGGTTTCTTGGAAAAGATGGCTGATTCAGGGTTCAAATTAATTTTGTTTAGTTTTGCACATATGAGTAAGACTTGACAGGAGCTGCCTCTAATTAAAATTGTGCTACTGCATCACTCAGTCCTACAGACTGTCTAGTGGGAAAATATGCCACGATAACATCCTCTTCAATTTCCTCTTTAATTTTTGGTACAATAGATGTATTTTCTTCTGCCTTCTGAAGAAGAGACTAGTGCATCCCTGAAGTTAATAAAATGATATGAGGTCATTTTTACTCAAAGAAAGTTAAACATCTGCTGCGTCTGTTGCAGTATATTAAACAAAATTTTATTATCCTCACTTCCCTGACCTGATTCGTGTCCCTGGCAGGCAGAGAACCCTATTGTTTGCGTTTCATATACATGTAGCAATTTAAAACGTGCCTATGAAATAGAATTTAGAGATGCAGACCGGCTCCAGATACACGCAGTGAAGGACAGGTGGTGTTAATGGTCCCTAGCTCCCCTGCGTATGCCTACCGAGGTTGTGAGCCCTCCCTTCTCCCCATTCTGTGAAAGGGCACGTGGGAATTGCTTCCAGGGACGCTGTGCCTTGCAAAGGAAGAGGAGCGAGCAGCCGTGTTGGAGAAGGGGACACAGCCCCCAGCCACTGCAAACAGCATCATCCCTCTGAACAGATCCTGCGCTCGCAATCCTCCACGCGGAGCAGCAGCGCTGCGTACAACGGGTGTACCTTCTAAGTTTGTTCAGAGTTTATTCCACTCCACTTGCAGAGATCAGCTAAGGGCTCACCAGGGAAGGAACTTCTTATGCGTGCACTAAGCATGATGCAAGTCTAGCAAGAGAGAGCATCTGGCCACAGAAGGACATCTGGGTAACGGCGTGCGGTGAGGCAGAGCACCGAGGCGGGACTCTCCCACGCCTCTGCCAGAATGACGTGGGCTCCAGAGAGATCCACATGCCTGGGATGTTTAAAGCAAGTCTCAATTAACAGAGCGCCAGAGCTGCTCTTAGTCTTTTCCATCTCTAGCAGAAGTAGGATGCTACTGGCTATTATGAATGAGAGGCACATTGTATTGTTTTGAGTCATCTTTTATACAGTTCAGTTTTACGCAGGAGATGACAGATTCTTTGTTTAAAAGGGTTTTTTGCAGATGGGAATCTGAGACTGCCTGATGGCCCATGTACCTGTAAAGCAAAAGGTCTGCCCAGAAAAGAAAAAAAAAGGAGAAAATAAAAAAAGGTTATTACTACTGAATCCCATCCAGATGTCAAGTGCCAGACTCCAAGGAGCCGAGGCACCATCTCAGTCGCAGGAGTTCAGCTTGCAGTCCCTGCGGTTCTCTGCTGTAGCCAGAGCTCTTCGGTTTCCTCAAGGAAAAAAAAAAATAAAGAAAAAAAGAAAAAAAAAACAGGTTTGGGGATGAGGAAGCTGTTTTGGGGTGGGTTTGGGTGTTGGGTTTTTTATGTGAGAAATGAGGTAGTGTTGGAGAAATACGGTCATTTGCTTTCCCTTACGCTTTGTTGAAATTACAGCAGGTTTGGTAATGCTTCATATTTACTGTGGGGAAGCACATGGGGAGGAGGGAGACAGATGAACATTTTTAGTCATTTTTCATCCAGTTCTGATGGAGGCTGGGAGCTCAGGGACAGGCATGGAAGAAAAACACTTCACTTCATATTAACGTTTCCTTACGCCCACTTAAAAGCCCTGTATGTGCCAGCAAAAAAACCAAAACTAGAGCATCCGTGGGAAGAGAACACAAAAGCGATGTGAGCTGTGCTCGAGTGCAATTTGCAGAGGGGAGGAAAAGACTGGCCGAGGCATTTGCCCAGCTAGATATTTTAGAGAGATGTTTACCCCTAGTTGCCAGGATTTAAAATCGATTTGTTTATTATGTGCATAGTAAAGTGACTATCCACCGAGGGGCTGACGGTTACAATTAAGCCATCATTGCTGGCATGAGATACAAATTAAAACAGACGATAGGTTCAAATGGTATTAGAAAATACCTGTTTGTTCCGCTACTGCTTTTTCTTATATAGAATCAACTGAGATAAAGTAACACCTACTCAGGCCAACACCTTGTCATTGGTAAATCTGCCTTTGATCTCGTGTCAGCAGCGGCATCATTTCAAGCTCAGCTTCCCAGCCCCTCGGCACCCCAGCGGTCCTGCCGGTGGCTCTGCACGCAGCCAGTGCCCTGCAAGAGAGGTTTAACTTATTGCCACCAATTCCTATCTGCTGAATTTGAACCTGATGTTGTGACCCAGCAGGCTCCTGCTTCACAGCTCTCATTGCTGTGCAGCAATACCAGCCCGGCTGCCGGCAGCTGCTCCCCGGCCGCTGCTTCCAAGCCATTTCAGGTGGCACTGAGGGACGGAGTGTTTCAGGACAGAAGTGAGCCACTGTCTTTTCCCCCATCCATCCCCTCGCTTTCGGGTCTGTCACAGTTGCTCACAATTAAAAGATGACTCTCATTTATATGTTCTCCCAGAAATCAGCCTCTCTGCTGGTTCACCCCTTACTGCTGTGATACCTGTAAAACCAAAACCGGCAAACAGTTCAGCTGTCTTTTGTGTTAAGTGGTATTGCTGCCCTCTTCCCCAACGCTCATTTTTCTGTAAGCCAAGTGCGCGTCTAGAGAGAAATAAAAGACTCTTCAGTTCAGGATTTCTGCTTGTTCAGTGCTTAGCACGTTCCTGACCTCTCTGTTAGGGATCTCCCAAAACCAATAATATCGCGGATGGAGGAGTCTCAAGCCCGAGGCTGCGTTTGAGACTGACCAAACCCACTGCTTTATTTGCATTTTGTCCTGTTTCCAGTTCAGCAGAATCCTACGCGTTGGAGTGACAGCGAGCGGCCTCGCGTCCCCGTACCAGTGTGGTACAACTGCATAAAAGCCTGCGCTCAGCGTAAGCTGAGCGTTCCCCTTCCCCCAGCTCCCACTGCGGAATGGCCTCAATCTACTCACACGCGTCTTGCAACTTCTCCGTGATGAGCCACTGAGCAATTCACCGTTCACCTCGACTCTAATTCGGAAAGTAACTCTTCTCGCACTGCCTCTGTCTCAGCGTCCTTGCAGGGTGGCACAGCAGCCGTAGCCCAAGGTGCAGCTCTACAGCCAGTTTCAGCAACGTCCTTTTCTTTACTTACTATCACAAGGCCCAGCTTTCTGCTCCCTTCTACTGTTACTCCTGCTGTCACCATGGAAATAGTGCGGTACCTACGGAAATGAGCGGCTCTGTGTTATTAGCCTGGGAGCCCCTCCACAGCCCATCGAGAGGCTTACCTGTCAAGGCGTGAGAACACAAGCCGCACAGAGCCTGGCGGAGGGGCCCTCGCACGGCAGCGTCGGCTGGAGGCCACCGCGTGCCTCGGGCGAGCGGCAGGGATGGGGAAGACCTCAATTCCATACCTGACCTTACTTTTTCAAGGCCAAATAACAAGTCTGTGGCAATTATCTCAGCTCCCCTCATTTGTATAATGAGGATAATGATTCTGATTTATCTGATGGGGCATTTTGAGGCTCTCTTCAATTCCCTGACGTGTTAACGCACCTCGAGAGTCTTTGTTTTAAGGGATTAAACTAAGAATTAGAACAGAATCAACATCTTGTCAGATTCAAGACTTCTTCACGTAAACTGTAATCACAGGTTTAGGTAATTATTATGTTTCTTTTCCAAGTGTGGCAAAATAACAGACAAATAAATAATTAGCATAACTACAGGTGAAACTCTTCTAGCAGTTAAGGTTTTTTCATACCCCTGTTGGAAACTGAAGCCTGACCATGGACCACAGGACCTCACTAGCCACCGAAACCTCTTCTATACTCATCTCATCCACAACTAGAGTACAGAAGTCTCTGCGCTCTCCAGTCCACAGCTGGCAACTGCATATTACACGACACACGTTACGTGCACTCAGCACCATCGGTTGTGCATCAGATGTGTCTCAGATGCAAGAATTTCAACCTTCAGGTGCAAAGAGGCAAGACTGAGTATCTAGTACTAGAGTATTGTACAGTTTAGTAGATTAGAAATAGGGATAAGGCCATGGTGTGGCAACACACATGACTTTTTAGGATTTCCATACCAAACAGCCAAGTCCAGAGCTCACATGCTCTGAATAACTTTGTTTCCACCAGGGAATCCAGTCCAAAACTCTCCACGTAGCCCATGTGTCAA
The DNA here is from genome assembly GCA_013400875.1 of Anhinga rufa. NCBI lineage: Eukaryota > Metazoa > Chordata > Aves > Suliformes > Anhingidae > Anhinga > Anhinga rufa. The sequence goes on from VZTV01014009.1 coordinate 14,220, forward strand.
CAGTCCGTGGCCAGATTTGGTAGGGAGAAAAGCTTCACCTCTGTGAATGAACGTAAGGCAAAGTCTGGCCTGGCGTTATCTTCTCGTGACACTCAGGATACCTTCCCACTTGCGAACCGCATATTCATGTTACCTTTCTGGTGCCGCTTCAGTACACCCTGTGCGATGATCTGCATGCCTGTCATTCTTCCCAGTCAAACACCAAGCCTACTACCAGTAACGCACTCTGACGAGCCAGCCATCAGGGAGAGACTGTGACTGCCATCACATTCAGCGCTCACCCTCCTGGCACGTTATCTGCCTTTTGAGCATGCATGGATCCAGCTCCGAGCACTTAACTGGGTTAGGTGATCCCATCCTCTCCTGGGGGCATCTGCTGGCTTTTGCAGGGAACCCCGTTCGTGCTCCGGATGCATCAGGCTCTCTAGAAAAACTAGCTATAAGACATCTTCTGGTTTTGTTTGTGGCAGGACTTTCTTTGGACTTCAATCCTGCACGCTATGAACACCTCTCATTTAAACACTTGCGGGAGCAGCGCCCCTCTTGCAGGTGGCCACGGATCAACTGCCATGCAAAGAGAAGCGCGGCCACTTCAGGGGCCTCCTGAACTGCTCCTGAGTAGTTCGATCCTCTCTCCTGCCTCCTTTCGGTGTTAAGGAGGGGATCCAGCTTTCCCTTAACAGTCATACTGATATTACAGATTTGCACCAATTACGCTATCCTGCCTATCCCATTTGCTCTTTGATTCCCAGGGCCAAAACACCGCTTTCCGCACAGCTGCACCATTCAGTGAGCAAAGGCAGCTTCTGCTCCCAGGAGGAGTCTTTTCAGACTTCATGAAATTCAAGAAAAAATATGAGCAAGAGTCACTGCTTTCAGTCTGCTATCTGTGTATTAGGAAGCATTTGAAGGAAATATGTTCCCCCTCCTCCCCGTTGTTTCCACCTAAACCCTTCACTAACATCATAGTGAAATTTTCCAGCCGGGAAATCAAACTTCATTCTTCCCCCAGGGCAGCCCAGGTGATAACTGCTTAGCCACTAGCAAATATTATTATACTGAGAGGTACTGTCCTTTTGTTTTCCATCAAACTGATTTTCCAGCTCTATTCTGTATCAGTCAATACATTTCCTTCTCTATTTCTTGCTTGTCAGCCATGCTACGCTATGCTTTGTGTGAAGGTGCAAGAACCATGAAGCAAAGCCGAGTGCTGCTCTCACCTGAAGGGGGACAGACAAGGCGAAACTCATGGAACTAAGACATGAAAATAATGCGTTAAAATATGAAAAATCATCTGGGCTTTGGGTGTGCTTTCAGAGTTTATGGTCATCCAGAGGCAACGATACATTAAATTGGAAAGCTGTTTTATTGAATAACATTGGAAAGGCTGTTTGCAGAAAAAAAATAAAGACTGGGGGACTATTGACCTCCACCAGTGGCACAAGTACAGTTCAGCCAAGACGTTAACTCCCAGTATCCTGGGGTTTTTAACTGATCCAATGCATACAAGTAAAGAGATAGAGGAATGTTTTTCCCCCAGAGAAGTTCCTAGACTTTTCACCAGTCTAAGTGAAGCCTAGACTTCACCCACGCGTACCCCACTTGCATCGTTCATAGCCATGACGCTGCAGTTACAGACTGTATCACGAGCAAAACAAAGACAAGTGGCCTGACGGGGGATGCTCGTGTAAAGCTGGGGGCAGAGCATCCCATTTTGCTCCCTCCAAGAAACCTGGTGGGCACGTTCCGGTCTCTGTCAATTATCCCCCCGGGAACAGGGACAGACCTGCTGAAGCGGAAGCCTAAAGCGCTCTCTTTTGGGAAGAAATTAAACATTCAAAAGGATCGGCTTATGCTTCTGCTAACACAAGGTCAGATCATCTCTGTGTTTCATCGTACCTACTACTGCTTTCCCTGCACTAAGAGGGGCAAGGCCCAAGAGCAAAGCGAGGGTATGAGCATGGGGTAACCCAAGCTGGCAAGTAAAACCACGTGTAAGCAGAGTAGCACCACCTCCGAGCAGGTAACAGGGCTTGGTCGGGCAGTTTGGCAAGACTCGGCCCCACCCCACCCGCCAGCTTCAAGCCTTCGGAATAAAGGCTCTCATCGTGCTCGACCTTGTACGGGCACATAACCTCATCAGTCTCTTTTCATCCAGACGGGCATGTCAGACAGCACATACCGTATCTCCATCCCATGTGAAGAACCCAAGGGGTAAATAATTTGCCCAGGTCACCTAGAAAGCTTGGAAGAAGATGAGCAATTCAAGTCAGCTCTCCTAGACCTCTGGTTAGTGCTCCCTGCCCTTCCTCTTCCCCCCCCATCCCCAAGCCTATGCCTGGGGTCTCCTTAACTCTGAATATGCCTCTCGGGGCTCAGCCCCAGGCACTGAATGAGGGGCAGGTTACTCGTAGGACTGCTGGCTGCTCTGCCATCTATTTGCTTTTTTATTATTTCTGTGGAGCTGAAAACCTCCCCGAGCCGGGATTTTTCAGGACACTTCATTTTCGTAGTGACTGTCCTCAGGACAGTAAGGCCTCACCAAGAGCATCCCTGCCTACAGAGGACAAACAGCGGGCTTGCTCTGCCCGCTCTCTGTGTAAGCATCACTCAGGCTGCTGGATTCTTCTTGGTACTGTCCAAATATTGACTGTGCTCAAGTGCCACTAAAATAACATTCAGTGCTTGTGCAATCACTTCAGGCTGTGGAAGCTCTCCGAGAGAATAAATATTTTGCTGGAGTGCTGCTTTAAAAAAAAAA
>VZTV01014012.1:0-10157 GCA_013400875.1 Anhinga rufa
TCCTGCCTCCTGGCTTTATCTGCTGGACAACACTGTCTACCTTAGACCTTTATTTCCCAGCCCAGCTATATTATCTGCTCCAGATCCTCTATGCTGCAACCCCCCATTATCTTTTAGATCTCCAATAATCACACGAGGCCTCAACCTCAGCCCTTTTCTGATGGCATTTTCTAATAGAGGATTTGAAAATGAACTATTTATATATTGATGAGCTTTCTCATACATCCCTGAGCTTCCTTATTTATGCTTGTTTATGAAGTTTGCTCATCTCTGGAGACCCTTTGATACTGTGAGCACTTGAATGCTTGTTTAGTTCTCAGGAGCCTGTGCTGAGCTTGGCATGTTTCCTTGCCACACACAGACACATATAATGCCATGCCTTTAATTCCTATGTCTCTCCTAGCAAATNNAAATAGTTTTCCCACCAATTCATCTTCTGTTGAGAAATAATAGTTACCAGTCAAAGGGAGCTTCTTCTCAAATTGCATAATGCTTTTAGCACTACGGGTGGGGTGGTGCGCACAGCAAAGCAAAGTACATCATTAACACTTGACTGAAATTTGGTTTTTTATTTTTTCTTTCAACTTTCTAGTTGGAATCGCACACCCACTCTGCTCACACACCATTTTTCAAGGTGTTTATTTATCAGGAAAGAACAGCTCTTAGCATTTTCACCATGGCAGGGGCCAGGGTTGGCTGCAGCTCCTGTGTGCAAGGGGACTGGGTGACCTGGAACAGAGCCTGCATGGTCACTGTTACTGAGTGATGTCCCCTCCTTCCCTTGCAACACCCTGGAAGATTTTGACTTTGGTGTTATGAAACACTAAGGTTATTGCATCAGATTTTTAATGACTAAATAACTTCACCTGTGGTGTTAAAACATTTGGTATTTAACAAGAGCCTTGCTCTTCACCATTTATGCTGCTCTTAAAAGGACAGCAAGTCAAACCCTGGATCAGAGCATTGGTCAAAGAAGTCATAGTTCAATAGAAATGCTCGAGCCAAACATCTCAACCTTCAGATTTGATTGGAATTTTGAACTCCAGCAGTCTGCTTGCTGCAAGATCAGCCCCTGCATTTTGAGTTGGATCTGCCATGCTTCTTCCTGAACCTAGCCACGGAGCCAGACAGCTGGGCATGAGTGGCTGATTCACAGGCTGTTCAGAGAAGTTGTTTAAATTGTTTCATATTGGAGGGAAACATCCACAGATGAATTAAAAAAAAATGAATAAGCTTAGCTTTGAAACTCAGAGTTATGTTTCTGAATACATTCTCATAGTAATTTTGCAATTAAAAAGCCTCCTTCCTGTCTTTGGTTTTCTCCCGTGCTCTAGAATTTTCTCCTCATTTCTTAAAAGCTTTTTGGTGTGGATGTATATCAAGTCTCTCAATTTGTGCTTTATTGGCACAGCGGACTATAAATGCTCCGTAGGAGGTGGTGTGCTGTGGTTTTGTAATGACTGAGTGCTTTGATGAGCTTTGTACATTATTGACGTGTTACAAGCCAAGAGCTCCACTGGTAAGCGTCAAACTTTCTTCCTTAGGTGTTTTCCCCTAGTTTGGGCCATACTGGAAGAACAAATGGTGGCACAGGAAGAATATGTTAATGATTTAACAAATTCTAGTAAAACTTTCTAAGATAACCCTGCTTCCTAGGGCAAGGTGAGGTGGCTCTAGAATTGTATTTTGCAAAGCTTACTGATTCCTTACCCCACTTTCTATATTCAGTCTACATTTTATGCCATACATGGGTATGCAACATTTGAGAGTAATGAAAACTGCAAGCACCAGTTTAGTAGGTGAGCATGAGCAGAATTTCAAGCACATGCTTAAAGTGCAACTGATGCCAGTGTGACTTTTGGGTCCTTCTGCTGTCCTAATGACAGATATTCCTTGAATCAGGACCAAAATGGGCACATTTTTGGAAAAGTTAAAGTGTATTAATCTGTCTCAGAGATGAAAATGATGAAGTGTTGGGGTTTTTTTTAAATCTAATTAGTCCCTTACAGATATGAGTAGACATAATAGGTATGTTTTAAAGCCCTTTTCTATAACAGAGAGTAACAAATCAAAACCTAAATAGTTTGTGTCTAACACTTGAAAAGAAAAAATCTGGGCTTCGCATACAGATGGGTTTGTAATTACATCTCAGCAATATCTCCACCCTCAAAAATAGTAAATTAGTTGAGATTAACACATTCAGAAGCTATTAAACTACTTCATTTTTAATTTAGTGAGTAGCTACAGCTGGAAGAAAGCAGGCAAATAATTGAAAATTCTTACTTCTTTGAACAAAATCAAAATACTGCATTCAAGTAGTCCTAAATTTTAAGAATTTAAGTAACATGTAGTGATTTTTTTTTCCTTAATCTGACATGATTGGTTTGGTTGGCTTACTTAAAAATATCAAACTCCTGAAAAGGTATTTACTTTAGATAGACCAAAACTAAGTAAATTTATGCAGATTTAGTTCTGCAACCAGTAAACTATATACCATACGGTTTTATGGAACTGAAATGCACCCATGCAGCACTGAGATGGTACTGCTGTCACTGATAAAACTGACTTCATGGCTTGTCACTCATTACAGCAATCCCTGGCCAAGTTATATGACAGTTCATCTGATTTTAACCTTAGAGGTGCTATGAAATAATGGTCCAGTTAAACTTAGGCTGCTGATGTAGAGCCATACCTTACTCTCCAATGCACAGAAAGATGTGTTGAAGTGCACACACTGAGAGCCCCCCAGCTTGGTGCTGGTCCAGAAGCCTCAGCTAGGTGCTGGGAGCCCAACTGCACAGCTGGGGGTCAGAGATAAGGGTGAGTTAGGGAGAGACCAACAGGGAGAAATGCTTGCCCTCAACTCTGCTTGCCCTGCAGTTTACGCAGCACATTGCATGAGGAGGTTACAGGCAGCCAGTGAGATGAAAACATCAAAATGAGCAGTAGATCTTGTGAGATTAAGATATAAAATCCTTTAATGGATATGTAGGCAACACAGATAATTACAGACCCACAGAGCATGACTCAGTCAAGTACAGGGCACAATTCCAGAAACTGCGAAAGGAAAAAAAGTCACAGTATTACCTCCAAAGAAACTTGAATCAAGCCAGACAGCGGCAACAGCACTAAGTTGTCAGACTTAGGCAGTAAGCAGGGCAAACAGAGACTTATGGGCAGAGTTTCCAGCACTGGTCAATCTTTCACGAGGATCAGTTGAGCTTTGCACCCTCCTCCTACCTTGCCCTTCCAGAGCGTTGAGCAGAAGCCTTTGCTACAGTGCTTGTCCCATGCCCAGGCAAAGTGCTAGAGACTGGGAAGGAAACCAGACTGGAGCTTTTGGGTTAAAGCTTCTGCCAAAGCCAATTAATATGCAGCAGCTGGATTGCACAAGCTTTACAGAGAAGGGAGATGGCACGGAGTGACCTTATCTTATCTAGCAGAGACAGCGCTAGGCAGGGTGTTCATGCATTCATGCAGCCAAAGTGTCAAACAGTCTCTCCAGCCCTGCAACAAGGACCTAGCAGCAAGTGTATTTGCCCAAACCATTCCTTGACCCATGGATCAGTGCTGTTTCTCCTGTTCCTAAGTCACAGTGAAACACAGGCACAAATGGACTTTCTCAAGACAACACAGTTATGCCCCAAAAGCAATAGAGAAAGGCTGGAAGGGTATCAGCAGGTCCATGCTGTCCTGCCTTCCCTCAGACCCTGCTCATGCTACAGGGATGGAATAGCTGGACAGAGATGTCCATACCCACAGTCATGTCCTAAAGCAGAATGCTGTGGACACCCCTGTCCCTGTGACCATCATGTCTGCTTTCATCCCCATGTCTAGTGCCCGAGACCTTCTCCTATTGCTAGAGAAAGGCCACAGCCACAAAATCCCTAGGGCTGATCTTCAGGAAGGCTTCCGCTCATTTTGAATCCCAGTCTCAGTGCTGGGTGCGGCCACTCACCTTTACCTGCAGCACAGAACCAGCAAAACCCTTTGGGGTCACCACTGCCTGGGAAAGCATAGAGAGCCTCTGACTGCCTCAAGAAGCCCAGCTTTCCTGCTTGCTGGCACAGTGCTTTACCCCGAGGCTGCTCCTCTACCCCAGACATCCTCTGATTGATCCCTACCTGTCCCTAAACCCCACACCCTCTTTTTAAACAAGACGGCCCCATGGTCCTCTCTGGTTCTCCTATTTCCATCATCTTTCCAGCAGCAGTGACAGAGCCATGGCACAGTAGGGAAGCTCAAGTGCTTTTCACTTCTTTCTCATTAACAAAGCATCATCACCGAAGACTATTCATTTGCTAAGAGCAGGGGTTAAGCTCATCTCCAATTATACCTTGTCATGCCTTCTGTCACAACAGCATGGATCTGCTTTCAAGGGGAGATGAGGTTTGACTGGTCAAAGCTGAATGTTTGAACTGCATACAAGTTGGCTCAGCAAACCTTCATTGCTCCGCAAGAGACTCCGCTTAATGAATTTACCTTGATGCAAGAAGCGTCAAGGCTTCCCAGTCTTTTGGGGAATAGAAATGCTTTCACATCTTCTGTACCATGAAGATATGTGCAGCTTTGCCAGTGCTTTCCTCTCCAGGTTTAGCTGATAAAACAGCTTTTCCACCCCAAAGGCTGTCTGTACACCCACATAAACAGCTTTCCCCACCATGATATGCATGGCTTTATCTGCTCCTTACATTCTCCTTTATCCCTGTCTCATGTTGACTTCCAGAAAGGGGAAAAGAAATTTATTAATACTTCCTCCATAATATATTTTCCAACAAGACCACCATAAAAATCAAATTAAGCAGGACACAGGCTGCATATTTCAGGACAGTAACCATTAATCTCCTTGCTATAGAGGTTCTCTGCCAACCCCCCCAACTCCCCAACCTATCTTTCTGTATCAGCAATGGCAAGAGCAGCGCAGCTCCCCAGGAGCCATCCCAGCTGCGCTGCCGTTTCTCTACCAGGGCAGCTCCACAGTGTCTGCTGGGGGAGCCTGCAGCGAAGTCCTGGTTTAAAAAAACCTATCAGATACAGCTATTGTTATAGTGAAGTCAAGAGTAAAACTCTGGCATTAAACACAAGTCCTGATGTCACCAGCCATGGCTCGTACAGGTAAAGGGCAGGGTCACCCCACTGCCCCTTGCAGCTGGAGTGCGCAGCCTGCCCACGGGGGCTGGCAACTCCCTGGTCTTCAGCACTGCTGGAGAACCAACTGTTCCTGCTAATACGCGATACCTCCCCACGTACCCAGGGACGAGTCCTATGTCCAGACAGGAGGAACAGGAGCTACCTTCTCCCAGTGACTCTTAAGATAGCAACTTTATTGCCTGCTGTCAGGTTTCCAAATAAACATGACAAACCACCTGCAGCTCCAGGACGAGCTCCCCGCAGACACCCGCTGTCCTCTTAACAAAAAGCGCGACTGTGGTCTGTCTGTGGATGGGACATAAATGGTTTCTTCTGCCACTACACCAGTCTCCATGCCCTTCTCTGTATATGCCTTATGCTGCATTCTTTAGAACAGAGACCATCGCCTAGAGTGCAGCACTGGGGCTGGCAATAAGTTATCACAACAGACAAGTTTTTTTGGAGCAGTGAGCAGATACCCACACACCTGAAATTTCATTTTAAAAACAGGCTATGAGTAGTTGCTCCCTGCCACAGGGGTGCCAGCAGGATGGCCGAGCTCGGCCAAACAGGGAGGAACAAGCACATGTACCTGCAAAAGCCCCTGTTTTAATTTGTGAGGTTCCCCCCCAAAAAAAGCCAAAGAGGAAATGCAGTACCTATTATGTCAAAGACCCCTAAACTCCCTTCCAGGGTGGGTGCTCCAGGTCAACTCTCAAGACAGGGCTGACGCCAACAGGAGGGCTGCAACACTAGCACAACTGGAGGAGTGGAGCCCCCTGAGGCAGGAGTAAGGACCCTTATCAGAACTTGGCAGGTGGATCACATTTTTGTCTCAGCACCTGTGACCTCTGCCAGGCTCGTGGAGCTACCAGGTGAATGTTTGCATGTCATGACCCAGGGCTAATCAGACTTGCAAACAAAACAGGGACTGGGTTTTAGTCCACTGGAAACGTTTGTCCCCTGCAATAGAACATCATGCTGATTTTTCAAACAAGTTTGTTATTCTATCTGTTTTCTCAGCCTTCTCCTTGAATCATGATTTGACCTCCTATTAGAGGGGCTTAAACTGTATAAATATTTTTAGGAAGGCAGAATTTTAGGTCTCACCTCATCACTACACTCCAGGAGCTGGGGCTTTACAAAATAACCCATAGCAAGAATCGCAGCCCGGTGCCAGAAGCTCAAAGCTGAACTGTGCTGAAGAGACACGCCGCCACCGATAAAGCCACCCGGTCTGTGGCAGCATCCAGTGTCTGTCCTTGGTACTGCACTCTCCCCCCTCAATCGCTCTGCAGTTTGCTTGCAACAGGAGGAGCGTCATACTGCCAGGCCTTGGAGAGACAACGCCAAGGCCCGGACCATCCCGGAGGGTTAAGCAGGTGCTAGACAGGCCACCAAGACACAACAGCAAACAGCAGAGCACCCACAGGAGCAGGAGGTCCTCTGAGACCCTGTTAGGGTAGAGGGGGCTTGCACCAACTCTGCAGCTGTGCCATGCCATAGCTGCTCGGATACAAGGGTAAGCAATGGCTTTCTTCTTTGTCACAGCATTAACAAGAGGGAAGGAGCTTCAGAGAGGCAGAGCCCAAGCCTCAGCTGGGTTCAGTGCAAAGCTGAGCGAGTGCGTCATGTCTGGAGTCCCACCACTGATGCATAGCAGGAAAGCTCTTCCCAAATCATAGAGGTACATAGGTCAGCTCATCTCAGCTGCACGTCTCTGCCCCCAGACTCCTTCTTCCTCCAGCATCTGCAGGAGAGGTGAGCAGTGCCCTGGGTAAGGCAGCAGTCTGAGCAGTCTCAGACCAAGGAAGTACCTGATTAGAGCTACCTTTTATCTATTATATCAAGGGGGCACGCCGAGACCGTTCCCTGTGTCTGAGCTCTTTGATGAGAGGTGATGGGCCCCGCAGGAGCACAGGAAATTTGTTCGGAGTACCCTGGCCCAACAGTGGTCTCAGCAGAGGGGGATAACAGCTTCCAGGAGGGAGAGCCGAGACACGAGTAACAAACAGAAACAATTTACTAGGACAGCTCACAGGGCCAGTACCTCCCTGTCGGGCCTGCACAGATCTCTGTCAGTGTAATTCATTGCAAAAACAGCTGTTGGGCTCAGCAAAAACAGGCTAATACAGACACCCATCCTGAGAAGAGGATGAGTGCCACAATCTCAGGAACTTGTGAGTCTCTGGGAGTGAATAACTTTACCATAGTTTGTGCACAGCTCTGCTGTTGGCACCTCTAATTTTAAGCAGGACATCAACAGGTAAAATCAGCTCTGTGGCTGGGTCACGCCTCTGCAGAGCGCTAGGACCACAAGATGGCATTTTGCTCGTTTTAGCAGAGCTGACTTCCTCCCAAAGGTTGGCACAAAGGGCACATGAGGGCCCCTCTCCAAAATAAGCCTGTCCAGCAAGACCAGAGCAGCATCGCCAGCTGGAGCTGGTCCAGCTCCCCGGGGCACCCGGCGGTGCCTCTCCTGGCCTGTGCCCAGCAGTCACAAGAGGGAGCCCCGTGCCCGGGAAGGAGGAGCAGCTCCTCCTGGCAAGGATGCGCTGGGCAGCAGTGTCCTTCCACTGCCATGGGCGTGGGGGAAACTGTTGGCTGATTCCCAGCATCTGGGTGCCGTTTCACCCCAGAGCAGGCTCAGCTGCTCTCTAATCCTTAAAGGACCCAATACACACTGACACCTTCCTGCTGCTCCCTGCAACTGTCATCATCTACATCTTTCCCGTCCCCTGCAATACTCCTACAGTTCTCCCACCTACTCCCTGAACAATCCTTTTCCTTCTCCCCATAGCTCAGCCTTCCCCCCCGTGTTCAGTTTTGGGCCCCCCTCCAATACAAGAAAGACATTGTAAAACTGGAGAAAGTTCAGTGAAGAGCCACCAAGAGAGTTGGGGACTGGAGCATTCGGCCTGTGAAAAGAGGCAGAGGGAGGTGGGCTTTTTCAGCCTGGTGAGAAGAAGGATTCAGGGGGACGCAAGAGCAGCCTGCCAGTTAACAAGCAGGTTACTGAGCAGATAGAGCCAGGCTCCTCATAGTGGTGCATGGCTTGGAGATGAGGAAGTTGAAATAGGTTGTAACCAGATACAAGGAAAAATTTCTTTACCATGATGACAGTCAAACACTGGGACAGGTAGCCCGGGGAGATCATACATCCTTCATCCTTGGAGATTTTCAATGCTAGACTGGATAAAGCCCTGAGCGACCTGATATGACCTCAGAACTGACCCTGCTGTGAGCAGGAGGTTGGACCAAAGTCCTTTCCAACCTGATCCAGCTTGCCTTCTCTTAGGGAAAAGAGGGTGAACTAAAATCATAGAATCATAGAATGGTTTGGATTGGAAGGGACCTTAAAGATCATCTGTGATCTAGTTCCAAGGCCTCTGCCATGGGCAGGGACACCTTCCACTAGACCAGGTTGCTCAAAGCCCCATCCAACCTGGCCTTGAACAACCCCAGGGATGGGGCATCCACAGCTTCTCTGGGCAACCTATTCCAGTGCTTCACCACCCCCATAGTGAATAATTTCTGCCTTATATCTAATGTAAATCTATTATTTTTCAGTTTAAAGCCATTACCCCTTGCCCTATCACTACATGCCCTTGTAAAAAGTCCCTCTCCAGCTTTCTTGTAGGCCCCCTTCAGGTCCTGGAAGGCTGCTATAAGGTCTCCCTGGAGCCTTCTCTCCTCCGGGCTGAACAACCCCAACCCTCTCAGCCTGTCTTCACAGGAGAGGTTCCAGCCCTCTGATCATCTTTGTGGCTCTCCCCTGGACTCGCTCTAACAGGCCCTTAGGTTGGGGCACCAAAGCTGGACACAATACTCCAGATGGGGTCTCATGAGAGCAGAGTAGAGGGGGAGAATCACCTCCTTTGACCTGCTGGTCACACTTCTTTTGATGCAGCCCAGGACACGGTTTGCTTTCTGGGCTGCAAGTGCACATTGCCGGGTTATATTGAGCTTCTCTTCAACCAACACCCCCGAGTCCTTCTGCTCAGGGCTGCTCTCAATCCATTCTCTGCTCAGCCTGTATTTGTGCTTGGGATTGCCCTGACCCATGTGCAGGACCTTGCACTTGGCCTTGTTGAACTTCATGAGGTTCGCACAGGCCCACCTCTCAAGCCTTTCAAGGTCCCTCTGGATGACATCCCTTGCCTCCAGTGTGTCAACCGCACCACACAGCTTGGTGTCGTCAGCAAACCTGCTGAGGGTGCACTCAATTCTACTGTCCATGTCGCCAACAAAGATGTTAAACAGCACAGGTCCCAGTACTGATCCCTGAGGAACACCATTCATCATTTGGACATCAAGCTGTTGACTGCAACTCTTTAAGTGTGACTGTCCAGCCAATTCCTTATCCACCAAGTGGTCCATCCATCAAATCCATGTCTCTCTGATTTAGAGACAAGGATGTCATGTGGGATACTGTCAAATGCTTTGCACAAGTCCAGGTAGGTGACATCAGTTGCTCTTCCCTTATCCATCAATGCTGTAACCCCATCAGAGAAGGCCGCCAAATTTGTCAGGCACAATTTTACCTTAGTGAAGCCATGTACGCTGTCACCAGTCACCTCCTTATTTTCCATATACCTTAACATAGTTTCCAGGAGGATCTGCTTCATGATCTTGCCAGGTGAGACCGACTGGTCTGTAGTTCCCCGGACCCTCCTTTTATTCCTTTTTAAAAATAGGGTTTATGTTTCCCCTTTTCCAGTCAGTGGGAACTTCACCAGACTTCTGCCATGACTTCTCAAATATGATGGATAGTGGCTTAGCAACTTCATCTGCCAGTTCTGTCAGGACCCATGGATGCATCTCATCAGGTCCCATGGACTTGTGCACCTTCAAGTTCCTTAGATGGTCTCAAACCTGATTTTCTCCTACAGTGGGTGGTTCTTCATTCTCCCAGTCCCTGCCTTTGCCTTCTGTGGCTTGAGCACTTGTTGGTGAATACTGAGGAAAAAAGTTGTTGAGTGGCTCAGCTTTCCCCATATCCCTGGTAACCAGGTCTCCTATTTCCT
>VZTV01014021.1:0-10747 GCA_013400875.1 Anhinga rufa
CCCCTCCCCTCTGAGAAGACATCGGATATCTTCTAGAAAGAGCTTCCTGGGAACCCTCTGATCTGATTATCTATACTGAGCTCATCAGGACAGTGTCAGAAGGTACCAAGAGGTCACAGGATATTAGTTAAAGCATCACCACATTTTTGGGGGATTAATTCCGACATTATGCTTTCTAATGTGGAACACTTCTTGTTTAATTGAGTTAATAAATTCAATCAGATGTTAACATTTGGTCTGCAAAATAAGGAATCAAGTCTCAGAAGCATCTTGACAAATGACAAGAATCTTAAATAGGTGGCTTAATAAATTATAGATGCATATATTTACAAACATATCCACATACACAGTGGTATGAACGTGTCCTTTAGTAAATGAAACACAGCACACCTGAAGCTTGAATTATCTCTTCAGTGGACCTTAGAGATATGCTCTTGGACAATGCACTATGTGGGCAGCTTATGTAGTTCTCCTCATATAGCTGCACTAAGTCTGTTTCACCTTGGGCTTCGCTCAGACCACTTCACAGTTTTTCAAAGGCTGGACACAAGCCCCATTTCTCTCCAGATATGAGGATTTTGGTATAACCTAAAGCTAAATAGTTTGTTGGTAGTGTTAGAGTTTACACTGTGAAGAACTGTGAAGTCAGGAATATTAAAAAGTTTGTAGACTTGACAAGCACGGGGAGCTGGGTGTAAAACAGAAAATAAAATCAAACCCCTTCAAAATAGCATGCTCTTCCACTAACTCTCCTTCTGTATACAAAGGAATTTTGCTCTGCATCTCCTTTTTGCCTCCTTGTCTGCTGGTCCAGTGTTGCAGTAGCACTGTCCCTGAGGCTGAGATCTGAAACAGGGCACAGATGATCCTTGAAGGCAACGGGATCTTCAGCAGGAGCTTCTGGGGAGCTGAGGATGTTTGGAAATCAGCCGGCTAGTTTTTAAAAATACTGCCCTAAATATTTACAAAAACTATGTAACATTTCACGCCTCTCCGCTGTCCCTCTTTGTGGCCTTGATGAAAAGCATCACAAGAAGAAGTGCCCTGGTCCTGACTGGTTTCCAAGTCTCATTAAGTACAATGGGTTTGCAAGTGCTTCTGTACATACCGGCTGCACTACATCATCCCTTGCATTCCTGGGGCTGAAAGCTGCAGAAGGCAGCCAACGGGGAGGGGATAAAGAGCACACTTTTTGAGACTCTTTTCCCAGCTTCTATTCTTTGCTCCAGCCAAAGGAATGAAATCGCAAAACCATTACCTCATTTCTGAATAGTTTGGAAGGCAGCTCGCTTCACTGTTTCAAACTCAGGGGAGATTTTTCAGCTGCATGGAAAAGTGGAAATTTTGTAACTGATTTTTGTTTGTTTGTTTGTTTGTTTTATGAGACTCACACTTCATCACAAAATGAACACGAAATGGTAGTGAGTTGGAAGTTGAAATGCGAGAGTTTGCAGGGGCTTGTTTCCCAGAATTTGATTACAGGCATATGTTTCCCCTGCGGCTTTTAAGATTTTAGTAATTAATTTTTTTCTAGAATTTAGATGATGCTTTCTCTTTTTTGCTTCCCCCATCTCTCTTTCTTTGAATACCTCACATGGATCCACCTAAGTTTGGTAAGGAAAAATCATCTCTGGGATTTTGTGAGGCTTTCTGATAAATCCTCCGCTTTAATTTGTTTTTTTCAAATTGCTCAGTACAAAATGTACTAAAAAAATCAATGCTAAGAGAAGCATCATATGGAGAAGCTTTAATTGTCAAGCAAAATAACAAAGTCTCACCTAGACATAATCACAAATGGAGTAGTTTTGTTTTCACATGCTGTCTAATTCATTTAGTCTTTCAAATGAAATTTTTTTCCATGAATGGAGAACCTCAAAACATCAGACAAACCTCAGTGCATGTTGTCAAATCATAATTAAATCAACAGACATTCTCACACCTGGTGTGAGAGATGGTACTTGGAGATGATCAAGGCATTGTAACCATTTTTAACAGGATATTCCTTTAGTAGGGAATCCAGGCTGAGCAATTTGGTATCTTCTGCCTGCTGGTGCTATAGCAAAGCAAAAGTCATTTTGCAATGCAAGGCAAAAGGAAAAACTTCATCAGTTGTACAACTTTCCTTTTGCCTGTTTACGGCTTGACCTGAGTTCCACAGTGCGCTGTGCATGCGGAAACTTGTAGATGCGTAGTGCTTTGGGTGCTGCTGTCCTGGTCCAATATACAGACCTTTATCCTTACTTTTAATGCTTTGCAGTGCTTGGCTGGACTCATGCATCTTCCCAGTCTCTTGTCCAATAAGTATGTGCCTCCCATAGCTCAGTGCCTGTGATTTTATTTGGAACGTGGCTCCCACTTCCAGCCCACCCCTCTCTCCCATGCAGTGAAAGATGCAAAGACCTGATCCTTGTCCCTCAGTGGATTTCTATCTCTGTATGATTAGACATTATAGAAAATATTTACAGAGCCTGTTGAAGCCTCCTGATGTGCTGTTATATTGCATCTGTCCCTTTTTACTTTTTATACAAGCTAATTAAATTGCTTCTCTATTGCATCTATATCATGCAATAAATTAAATGTTGTGTAATACGTCCTTAATACTTTGCCTTCTATCAGCAACATGGTATAGTTTGCCAAGCTCTGTCTGATTGTATGCATGAAATCCAACATTATGTAGCTATTTTTATAAAGGATAAGATTCTACTGAGTTAGAAGGCCCCTTGTACAAGGTCTGTGTGTCAGTCTTCAAAACAGCCCTTTGATGGGACTTCAGCAATGTACAAGTCATGAGTTGAATCACCAAAAGAAGATACTTTTATACTTCCACCTATCAAGAGGTACAATAATGAATTGTGTTAAAGCTGTTGATATGAAAGTGTTTTCCATAGATGAAGAGATGTATTTTAGGAATTTAGAAGAGGAAATCACATTTTCTCAAAACTGTAGTGTACTAATTATAAACATCAGACAGATAGAGAAAAAAATTGTGAAAACATTTTTCAGTGGAAAATCAGTGACTGAAAGTTTAAAACATCAGAAATCTGAAATAATACCTCTTTTATCCTTCAGTTTTAATAAAACAATCAGTTTCCTGAATGTAAAGAAACAGCTTTTTAAAATTTAATTTTCAAACAGGACTTATAACTTGTTTACATATGCAAGTGCCTTTGATTTTTTTCTCCTTTTTTTTTAAATTGAATATATCTGTTAAGGCTTACATATATGGTAGTTATAAAAAACAGTTACTCCTGGTTAGTAACTAACACATACTACTATTATTTTTATGCAACACCTGAGTATTATTTTATGAAACAAATACCCACCAGAAAATAAATGTTTCATGCAATGTGTTCATTTTCCAGATTTGCCAGTGTTTGCCTACTCACCAGGTTCAGAGTGATGGTTCAAATTAAAACACTGTCCTGGTTTCAGCTGGGATAGAGTTAATTTTCTTCGTAGTAGCTAGTATGGGGCTCTGTTTTGGAATTTTGCTGGAAACAGTGGTGATATTGTGGAGATGTTTTAGCTGTTGCTAAGTAGCGCTTACACTAGTCAAGGACTTTTTCAGCTCCNACACAAACCCTCAAAATCACAATAAATTTTTCATTTCAAAATACAAACCCTAAAAATCACAGTAAATTTAATATGGCTATTTTGTCTGTGAATCAGAAAACCATATCTATAAAGCATTTAAGCATTAAAATTAATCTCATTTAAAAGCCTATGCTTATATATGCTAAGTTGGAGATCCTACAAATGGCATGTAGCAGGCAGTGCCTCTGCTTTTCTAAATTTTAGGCAGTCAATTTGCTGTGGAAGAAAAAAAGCTAGGCAGAGCATCTTTGTTTCAGTAAATGCTGAAATATTTTGCAGAATTTTAATGGCTAAAATTGTAAGAGTCGGTGTCCCATATCCAAACTGCTGTTGAAAACATCAACTTCACTTTAATGTGAAAATTTTAGAAATATTTTGCTTTCACTTTGACCAAGAATAAAAATGAGGGTTAAAACCTCATGAGTTGTCTTAAAAAGGAAATGTTCCTTTAGCTTTGGTGGCAAATCAAGGACCCTGTTCCCTTCAGTGCATGTCATTAACTACACCCAAAAAGTGAATCCAAAGAGGGTATAATTTTCGCTGTCTGCAATAAAGGCAGCACCATCTCCTTCTAAGTTATTGATGTCAAACCTTTAGTATAACTTGCTTCTCACAGAGACCTTGACCCATCAAGGAATTTCAGAATGTGCTGAATTCAAGTGCAGAAAGTAATCTAATATCAATGAGATTACTGCCATATGTTTTTAAGTTTAAATATGTACTTAAGTTGCACTGGAACCAAAAAACCTTCATTCAGGGAGCTATGGTACAAGGTATAAGACCAAACTGTAATACTGGTTGTAAAAATTGAGTGTGTTTACTCTAAAACTAGTAAAATGACTTCTTAATAGATGCGCTTGAGCTGAGTTTATGTATGGCATGCAATATTGACTCCTTGGAGATGAAGTTATAGCAGCTAGATAGACTGCTTCCTATGTCATGGTTTTGAGCTGTCCTGTTAATGCTTACTGTAAAAGTATCCTGTACAAGGGAATGACAGAATATCTGAATGACAGCATTATAGCAATGGTGCACACCAATACATAGGCCACTACTAACATATGAACCGTCCAATATTTTCTCTATGTTGTTTTTTAAAAGGACCTTTGTTCTAACCCATATAAATAATGCCCACAAAGACACATATTCTTTTTTCAATATACAGTTCCCATCTTTTCTCACATCCAGTGCTAAACTCCTGCTACTCCAGCTAGCAAAGTATAGGAACAAGCTGTACATGAAGGGAGGCATGTTAATAGTATAAAACCGTAAACAGTGCAGATTAGTGTACTACTAATAGCTAGAACTAGTGTACTATTTTTCATTTAACAGTGAGAAAGGTGACCCAGGATACCACAGTGCAGGAACACAAGGGGAAGCTTTTTGGTTGTAACCAAATGTTGTATAATTTTACCTGTCATTACTGAAGATAACTCTTCCCACAGCATATTTTTCTTTGAATCATGACTGAACTTCAAGACTGTCGACGCACCCTTTCTGCCACAAAAGCCCTTTTGTCTCTGTGTGTGTGTGTCCATTCTGCCCATTTCCTCCTCACAGTGAAAAACAGCAGCATGAGTTTTTCTTGGTTTTGTTTGAGAATCACAATTTTATCAAAAGAGATTAAATAAATCAGCAAGCGATAATATGAAGCCATTAATACAACTTTTCTGCTCAAGTGGTTTGGCAGCCTTTATTTGTTGGCTTAAACTTAAACAATTACAGGCTTCCAAACTAATTACAGCACAGAACATTATAGGATTTATGAAATTTGGCAGCTATCACTTAAAAAAGAGGAAGAAAAGGAAGGAAGAAAAGTTCATAACTATCCATTATGGAAATGTCCTGAAAGTTCCTCAGAACAGAAATAATATACTACTGGTAAAGCCCTTCAACAGCTCTGAGCATCTTGACTTCTAATTTGTACATTTTGTTCATTTTTCATGCTTCATAAGCAAGCGTATGGAAAATGTTGTGCAGATCTTATGCCAGCAAAATGTCTTCTATACAATTTAATTTACAGCATCGATGCCTTAATCATATTAACTAATACACAGCCTGTAAATAAGTTGACAGTTGTCTAGTGAAAACTCTACTGTAGTTTTTTTCGTTTGCCAGATAGAGCTCTTGTTGCTGGAGACAGGTCACAACAGGGGAAACCGTGGGGATGACTAACCGGTGGCAGAGCACTTACTGACTAGAAGAGAAGGTGGCACCAGCTCATCCCAGTGCTTCTGCAGAGGAACCTGCAGCTGGGCACACTGGGACTCGGGGATAGGATATGGCTGTGGAGCAGTGCGAACTGGCCCCACAGGAGCGCTATGGGGGCATGCTCCTCCTAACTGGGAACATGGTTCATTTAGTCAGCTAAACATTCAAAAGGCCAAACACCACAAATACAAGGAGACTGTGGTCTCTTTTGTATCAGGGTAGGGGCACATCAGAATTGTTTTGTCGGTTATGCTGATTAAAGTCCAAGAGCAGTAGCTGCAGTAAGGGCAAAAATGCTTTTTTTAGTGTAACAGTGACCACTGCACATTTCAGATATTATGAGGAATACCTCCCCAGAATCATGAAATTTCCTTCAGAATATAATTTAATATAATTATTATACTGATCTCTGATCCCGTAGGGCTGCAATACTTGAGGGGCTGGGAAGGTTTTCTAAACTGAAAGTGGAGATCTAGTTGTAAAACATGGCTACAGGAGTAAAGGTTTAAGAAAAAGCCTAACTAATGCCAGAGTGGGCAATGCATCATGGGATGACATGTGCTCCCAGGCACCATATGACACCTATGGAGTTGTTGTTCACAAGGAACATTGTTGGTATTAATATTATTAGTGGATGTCATTGTGTCCATACCTTATGCTCAGGAAGATCTCTAATTGTAAGAAGATCCTTGTGAACTTTTCCTGTCCTTAGGATAACTTTAGTCGATAAACATTCCCTAGAAAACGTGCTAAGAAAGCAGTCTCATTTATAGTACCAGCAATGCAATTCCTGTTCTGCGTTGGTGTTTCATTCCTGATAAAGCAAAAGGATCATACATAGGGAAGGGAGAGCAGATTAATCTTTTTAAGTAAGACCAGACTTCTGCTGAGGGAGGTGACAACTACCACCACCCGCAACAGTGATTTTTTTGGTAGTTTACCTACCTGCATGCCTTAAGAGCCTGTCTGAAAAGAAATTTTTTTTTAGTGGGTCTCATTAGATTATATTGCACTAGACTTGTAAGTAAGCAAACTTGGTTGGGCCCGTTGTGAGACAGTGGTTGGGATGGAGGACGCCACATTTGTGACTCTCATTCCAATCCACCAAGATGACTACAAACATAGACCAATTTCAAGGCTCAGTTTTAGCTGTTTTTTTTTATTCCAGTTTGGGCTATGTGCTGGCTAGGCACTACATAAATGCTGAGTGTTTTTCCTACGCTGTCTCTCATCACTGGCTTTGCCAGAAGTGTTAGGTAGGAGTCAACAGAATGACAGCTGATTCAGGGAAAACATGGGCTGGCAGGAGTCAGGTTCTGCCCCACAGACTCTCCGTCACTAGCAGTCTGTACTGAGGCAAAAATTGCCCAGCACAGTTTAAGGCTATCCAGTCCTCCATTCTGTTGTCTCTTAATCAGCAAACTCCTAGGCATTAGTCTCACTTTTTTCCTGTGATTAATTAAGTGATCATCTTCTTTAAAGATTTATTTCCTTTTCTGAAAAAATAAAAAATTGATGGCATTTTTTTAATGGAATCTTCAGATTTGATCAATGTCCACAAATGCTATAAGTATACTGTAGGCAAAGCAACAATTTTTGAATCGATCTTTTTTTTCTACATCCATCTCATTCCTCTATGGAGGAAGGCCACAGATAAAAACTAAAATCTAGGCTGAGGTGAATATAAAAACAAACCATGCTTTTAAAAACACACCTGTAATCTGATGATCAGCATTGTAACTGATTCAACACAGACACTCCAGTACTTTTCCTTGGGGCAAAGTGTCTCGAAGTCTAACTGTGATGTAAACACAGGCGCACAGACACACATATGTATGTGCATACATATACACATGCCTACAGGCACACATGGTTATACACACACACGTAAATGTTTAGTTTGCTAAGTATTGCTAAAGAGCCACTACAGTTAAGTAATGTTATTAATGGTTGAGTAGCATAAACTTAATCTGGCTAGATTTAATCTGGCTAATTAAGGTTAATTCAAGTGAAGGTAGGTTTGCTTATATTTCAGTATGGTGCACACTCCAGCGTGTGCTGTAGGAAACCTCAGACCTTCAGTGTGATCTTATGTTGCTAGTTTGTAATGAAGTGTGCTTCACCATGTCTTGAATACTACTACAACATGTGCAAACTAAATTGAAGGTAATACAAGTAAAAGTATCCATGTGGCTTTGTATCTGCAGTGCTGTTCTATATATTCTGATATGATCCATGCAGGTATTGTGAGGCTGAGTGGATCTAGATTCTTATAAAATGCCATATATTTGTTAAAAGATATTTGCCCGGTATTTGTTAGAAGAGCGTGCTCTTTTAGTGCTGAGGTTTACATTAAATAATGCTAAAAGCCTCCAAAAGCATAGAGGATGCCTAGATACATTACATAGTTCCTGTTCAATGAAGACTACTCATGAATCTCCTACTCTGCTTAGTCAACAATTCTCCTTCTGATCTGCCTTATACTCTGCATTTCATATCGGCAGCAGAGTACTGATGAGGCATAATAGACAGATTTGCCAGATCTGTCTAGACTCAAATCTTTTCCCAGAGTGTCCAAGGCAGTATTGGCTGAAACATCAAATATGAGCGGGATGCTGGTGGTCCCCTTTGCCACCCCAGCACAGAGTATTTCTACTGGCCTGTTTGTAGGGAAGATGGGAATTGATGGGGCAGAGGACATGCCAGCTAGCTTTTCTCCTCCTGAGAAAACAGTATCCTGTCCTCCCTTGTGAATGCTGGATCCAAATTCTTCAGTTCTAGATGGTCCAAGTTATAATCTTAACTTGACACATGACAAACACTCTGAAACACAGATTGCTGGAGCCAAATATAGACATCTGGGAATCTGAAAAAAACCCGAGAGAACCAGACATGTGCTAGTGGCTTTAAGACAAATGCTAATAAAGGAAACAGAAACGTGATGATTGCCTCTCCTGGAAGATTGCAGGAATCAAGCCCAAGCCGCAAAAAAGGTGCAAAAGTTTGGGAAAGAGGATGAAATAGATGATATGTGACATGACAGAATTTTTAGCAAATCTAAAACTTGAGAGAGCTCAAACCCTCACAAGGCAGTATTCAGCTTTCTCTCAGTTTACACTGTAGATTATACCATTTCTTCTTATGTGTGACAGGAATTAGGTCCTTTCACATGGCATACCTCAAACTCAGGGAGGCCAAGGGTAGGACATTTTATGGCAAAGAGTTCTGTCATGCAAGAGAAAGTGGGTAATGGCCAAATATGTGACAGCTGGAGAAAGTCACAGTGACTGGGAGTAAGGGTTTGCTTGCAACCTACTGCCAGGGTTACATTTTTGATCTAGCTAGGACAGGACTTTAAGATATGCTTGAAAATGAAGCATGTGCAACGTAGAAGTTCCCTCCATTGTTTCCTGAAGATCAATGTGGACTGCTGCATGGAGTTAGTTTCCTTTCTCAATCGTGTGTGGTGTATTGTGTGATGTAAATTAGCATTCGTTAGACAGCATCCAGGTTTCAAATGGAGGAAAAAACCCCACATATAAAACTTCATATCTATAATATCTTCATGCAGTAGAGACGATGACCAAAATTTCAAAGGCAAGTGAATAATATTAAGATCCAGAAAACCTACCCAGGCCCATAAATAGGAAGTATTGGTGAATACACCCAGCTTCTGATAACTTCACAGAAAGTAAAGCTGAGGATTGGCTTTGTTCAAAAAAATACATCAGCTGTCATTTCAGGTTGCCTAATCAGGCAGAGCTTGTGGCTGCAGGCTTCACAGCTCTTAATAATCTGCTGCAGGAAGAAGGGAAGAAGAAGGGGAAGCAAACAAAGGTGTAGAAGAAAAGGGAGAGAGGTGAGGGGATTGGACAAGCGCAAAAAGCATGCGAAAAAGGGGAAATTGCATGTTGGAGACCATGAACTGGGAAGAGAAAGGAGAAAGTGGAGAGCGCAAGCACAGATGATGAAAGAAAAAGCTGGAGGAAAATGGATGGGCTGCGGTGAAGACAAGAGAAAGAAATGACTGAAGAAAACCCACCCAGGGACTCTTGCCAGTCATGGACAACACAAAGCACTGACCCAAGGGGAAATGACTGGGAGACAGTCAGAACTGTGGGCCTCTGCATGGGATTTTGAGGAAGGGACCTTGCTGATTTTCCTGAAAAGTGGGTCGCCATGGGTTTTAAATGTGGAAGAGCATATATGAAAAGGCATTTTTGATCCCTGTCAGAAGACAAAAATTGGAAGAGGACTTGAAATGTACCATTCTGTATAAGGTGTCAGATAGCAGACAGACAGAGAACAATTAAGACTACACAAGGCTCTCCATCAGCAGCGTACAATGGGAATAGGATTTTCTTTTTCCCCGGATGTCAGCCCAGCCACTCAGGCGAGACGAAGAGAATTTCTTCCACTTAAGAAATCCTTTGTTCAGGAAAGAGCCGTTCAGGCCTCTGTTCTCTCCCCAGCCAAATTGTATGTAGTTTTCACGGAGAAGACTTCACTTTCTGAGGGGCATTGGTAACCAAACAGCTTCTGGACAAAGTGCAAAGTGCAGCGAGTCCAGAGTATCCTTGGAGTCTGACAGGGAGGCTAAAGAATGAACAGAAACATTTTCAAATGCAAAAAGGTTGATATTTATTCTTGCAAAATTTGTCATTGTGATTTTTGTCCTGTGAACCTTGCAAGAGCAGAATTCATGTTTGTTTTCTGCAGGGTGGATGTTTGGTCCTGTTCAAGTTTTTGTTGAATCGGGTTGACTGTATTCTCATTACAAGAAAACTGCATGTAAATCTGTATAAAACCTGCCTAGGTCCTTGTGGAAGTGTAGACCGTTCCCATGAAAACTATTTAACTAGACCATGAATAGCCAGCATCTATGCTAGTTTAGTTACAGGTTTTCTTTTCACCTGATGTGCAATACTGCATATTAAAAAAA
>VZTV01014026.1:3376-13984 GCA_013400875.1 Anhinga rufa
ATTACTTGTCTGCCTCCATCCTGGGTGCACTGTTGATGTTCACCTTTCTGAGAAGAGGTCTGAGATCTGCTATATCCATGCTGGTTTTTTTTTGAGCACAGGCAAGAAGATGTAACCATATTGTGTTCCTCCCAGTAAGAGCAGAAAAGTATTCCCATCCTCTCTGGTTTTCCTGCAGTGCACCTGTACAAAAATTATACTTAACAAGAGCAAGTTCTACTCTGATTTTTTTCAAGCAGTAAAATGCACTTTTGTGTTTTCTTGTAGATATGTAAGAACTTAAATGGAAGATTGAAATACCTATTTACAAGATCTCAAATATTAGTACAAAGTCTTTCAGCCTTCACCTTGCTTCCCTTTCAGATTTGACCTATCAAGATTTAATGAAATCTGCAGTGTTCAGAATTACTCTAATACATTTGCAGTATCCATTCTCTGTAGATGCAGAATGTTTCTACTGGAATTTCTCTTCGTGCTTGTTTTAGTCTACTGATGGAGTGACAAGTAATAAATAATTAATTTCTTTAAATTAGGACTATAACTAATGGTGTTTGCTTAAAATGGGTCCAGGTTAGTTGTTGGAGTTTAAGTCACTCGGTCTCATCTGGGACTAATTCTGACAATGATACAAGAAAATTTCTGCTGTCAGTTGGTTGCACACTGATCCCATTTCGGATGTAACAGCACAAATGCCAGGAGAAGGATCATTAAGTGTTCCTTCCATCGCCATCAGGGACATATAGAAAACCAGCCATAGCTAATGTTAAGGGGGCAGGAAGTGAACACTTCGTTCCTATAGTGATACGCACCATATAAAAATTCTGAATAGAAAGATATAGGCAAGACAGACAATGGCTACAAAATTCAATTAATACGAGTGTTAAAAGGAAATCTAAGATAACTAATACATTCATTTTCTGCTTCTCTTGCAAAGGTACTCAAGCCATTTTGGAACCTGGAGGGTTTGAGAAGCTAGATTGAGTTATAGAAGTAGACAGTACTAAAAAAGATTATCTTGGCAGTGTCTCTCTCCCTTTCGAGGTGTGACACACCAGTATAGGTTAGTAGTTCAATAAGAAATCATATTGGTATGGTCTAGGTGTCCAGTCTAAATCATAAAAAGCATATGTGGTTTGTCTGTAATCTATAGGGTATCATCACACTGTTGTGCTTAATCAAATTCCCCACAAAGTGTGATTAGTCCCAGAAGACTTCAAATGTTTTCTTATTGTCATTTTTCACTGGGAGCTTCATTCACTAATGGTGGTAGTAGTGTAAGAAATATGTTTAAAGGTGGTGTCAGACATGAGTGCTGGAAAAAGAAGGGAGTAAATGTAAAGCAGCGAGAAATATCCCTGTGAGGTGAAAGAATGGAAAGTGAAAAGAGGGAGAAAACAAGGATGGTTAAGAACAATGGGTGGGATACTATTGAGGATCAACACACTCTTAAAGCAAAATAGAACAATCAGTTAATTTCTTTTAGATTGGACAAAAATGGAATGGAAAATTGCCCTGAAAAACACTAATAAGCAAACAGCAAAGCCTTTTTTTTTTTTTTTATGGAAAACACTCCTTTTTACAAATTTCTAAGATAAAATTGAAATTTTTTGGAACTTGCAGAACTTTCCTACTTTGATTTTTCTGGTTAGACATGATATCTTGTTTTGGTAGAGGGAAGAAATAGTGAATGCATTTCATTTATTAATTAGCACCAAGGAAATAAAGACAAAATAGTGCCTCCTGTGGCCATAAGTAAGGACTTTCAGTGCTCATGGAGCTAATGGAGTGCAAGCTCACTGACACAAGGAGACTTGATGGCTTCCTTGAGACTGAGAGACATGGATTGAGCATTAATGGTGCCTAAGTGCTCTCCTAACTGCACTGAGCTAGGCTGTCTCAATGATGGGTTTGAGAGAGAGGAAAAAGGCAGGTAAAATGCTGGCAGCTGCAAAACTGGCAATGAACTTAAGGTATTAAATCATTACTGGGACTTGGAATATGATTAGGGAAAGTTAATGGAAAACTAAGCCACTGTGCCAAATGACTGTTCCTGGGTTAAAGGAGGCTAATTTGTAACACCGTAATAAAATTAGGCTTGCTGCCTTCGTTTCTGACACTGAACAGTGTTAAAAAAAAAAAAAAAGCTGTATGTGTTATGTATTTGTGGGCCCTCAACTTCTCTGTTGGATTTGAAAGCTGGAATGGTGCTGCTAAGCTTGACTAACAGTGATTTCTGGAGGGCTTTGGAAGTTAACTGGGAATAGACAGGTGTTTTAAGATGGACATGGACCCCTTCGTTCAAGGACTGTTCTTAAGGTGGAGGGATTATTAAGACATTTTCTTGTCTGGCCCCTACATTTTAAACAGAAATAATTTCCAAGAGGTATCAACTCCTTTAGCAAAATTCAGAGGGGTGGACATATCACAGCCGCCTTAAGGCTCTGTAAGTCTGTTTAGGCTTAGGCAGCAATTAACTGACCACTGGAAAGTTTGTCGTAATGGGAGGTCTAAATCTGCGTGGCTGCAATTTAAGCCCACTGCTGGATGTTCTGTCCTGAGTGAACAGAGAAGACATTTTATCTCTCCCTGTTTGCAGGAAATCTTATTGCACCTAATGGTCTTGCTTTTTAAACTAAATAAGTGCTCCTTATCAATATCCTTTCAAATTCCTCAGGGACAGAGGGGGTGTTGTGTCTTGGGGTGGGGTTTTTGCTATCATCTGGAAACAGTGCGTGGAATTCAACTTACCTTTTGGATATCTACAATTACAACTACCAGACTGTGATCTGGACTATAAAAAACGTTTTATAGTCAGAGGAGAGAAACATTCACTTATAAAGTCAGTTGCTCTTAACCTAAAGTAGATACCTGAACTGAGCCAAAAGAACCATCCTCTGACTTAGTTTATTCCATTCCAACTGTAAAGGGAGCCTGAAGTGCAGATGTTGACATTGTTCATTTGTTTATTCCTGCTCTTTACCACCCTTTGGCTCTATTTACAAAACTCTTGAGGAGTATTTTAGCTCTTTTATTTTTAAAATAGTATTCATTAAGTGAGTAATATTTTATAGTGATTTTCCAATTCATTTAATACTCTTCACATAAATAGCAGAAGCAGCAAAAGCCAGCCTTTTCAACAAGGGTCACTGGACTGTCAACAATTTAGTATTACTATATAATATACTTCATTGAAATACAATGCAAATACAATTAGTATTTTAATTCGTCATACGTATGTGTGTCTGCTAAGACTTGTAACTAAAACTAGGTAATGGTCAGTGTATACAATTTTATCTAGTTTAGAACTTGACCTAGTATATAATCTTCTTCAGATTTAAAGCTGCTGCTCTTAACCATCATTTCCCATCTTAAATAATAATGAAATGGCCTAAATGTTTTAAACAATTTAAATATTTCATTAACTTGAGTGATTATTTCAGAGGAGTAACAGAGGTAGATGTCGAAGCAGAATAACTCTTTTTGCAACTTCCCAAAAAAGCAAATCACTTGACCCAATGCACAGTTTCTCTAACAAGGGAATAATGTTTATCTAAAACATTTCATCTTGTTAGTATATGTCGATGCTCCTGGGTTTTGCTGTGTCAGATGAGTTGTTTGCCTGTTGGGTTATACAGCAAATGGGTGTGAGTCTCTTCACAGGGACAGATTCAAGCTGACCAGATTTTAGGACAGGAGTTACATAGGAGGGTTGGGGAGAATGTTTCACCTAATGTTTGGTTATTTTTGCATGTTTCCTTAATAAACTCCAGAAAGCAAGCATGAGTTTTGCATGGCAAAGAACTGCAGTTTTCAGAGAAAACTGTGTGAGATTTATGCGTATGTGTGGTCTGAGACACAGAGAACATGCTGCTCTTTTTTCAGTCTGTGCTAAATGGGTATCAGAGCAAGAATGACAGCCAGACCGGATTATAGCTCAACAGGAACAGTGCCTGAAACTCAGTAAACTTCACGCAAGTCTGTAATTTATCATACTTTCTTGCCTTTTCCAGGGAGTCTTTTTAGTTCTAACTGTGTCCTTATCCTACAGGCTATTGCCTAGGCAACATTCCCACTCAGAAATTACCACAAAAAATTACTTTCTGTCACGAGCATATACTTTGCATAATTTTATTTATATTATCACTCAAATAGAATGTATTTTAGATTTCATGTATCTCCCTCACACTGAAGGTGGCATAGTATCATTTGCTTTAGGGGGCTGATTCTCTCCTTCATTATATCAGCTAGTGTAAATGGAAAAAAATGTGATTTCAGTCTCATACAGAGCCACTCAAGGCTTTCTAGTACATAGATAAATTATATTTCCTGCCTACAGATGAAGGGCCTGTGCCCTTGTGCTGATAAGAGAAGGGTGAGGAGGAAGGAGGAGAGCTACAAACATCTGGTGGGAGTCCCTTCCCGCTGCGGGGGAGGTGGGAGGAGAGAGCATCCCAGCAGCTGCTCCAGCCTCCCTGTTCTTCCCTGTGCATCACCTGAGGCCTCCCAGGGGAGGCAGGATGGCTTTCCAGGCAGAGGAGGCATTTTCTGACTGGGGTCAGCTCCGGTTGTGTCGCTCAGGGCCTCTCAGAGCACTGGCATGATGAGTTCCCGTAAGGGGGGCCCTACCAGTACAAGGAGCTGAGCTGTGTACTTGCCGAGTGGTGCCACCCTGGCACTGCCTAAGGATGCCGGAGGAGACTGTCACCTGGGTCATCGACCACGCCATGCTAGACATGTGCAATTACAGCCTTCTCATGTGTAATTATTCTAGAAATAGATATTTAAGTACAAGTTTGCTATACATAGCCTAATGCTAAATACTAGCAATAAGTGTAACTGCTTTCTATTTGTGATATCTGGGGATACAGAATTGTATAGGTGACTGATTTTTTTTTTTCTAGGTACAAAATATTCCTTTCAACAATCTCAGGTCTGTCTTGTCTCAATGAAACAGGTTATTTTAATTTATAATTCACTGCAATTATCAATAGCAGCAATTACGTCGGTAACAATGTAAGTTTACTTCATTAAATTCAAAATGCATGTGGATTCAAGTCCTACAGTGAATGTTTGTTGTGATTTAACTTGGCATTTCACTATTCAAAATCTTGCTTTCTACTTATGTATATTTAATATATATAACTTTGACAATCTACTGTTATCAAATAAACTGAATTAGGAAAAGGCTACATACTGTTCAAATAATTTTGCTTGATGACTAGGTTTAAAACTGCAGAAAATATAGTGGAAATGCTTAAATTCTCATTAAAATCTGTCTGATTTCTGTTTTACTCATTGCTTTGCACAGTAATACAAACTAAAGCCATTATTAGATAATTTCTTGGGTAATTTTCACAGTGGCAACACGGTTATCTATCTTTTATTCTAGAGATACTTCACTGTAAAACGTACTCTATACAAAGCTTCTTTATAAACAAACCCAGAAGTATTAATTTTAAGCCCAGTTGAAGTACTAAGCAAGAAAATCAGAAGGTATCCATGTAAATAGTATCTCTCTGATAAAGAATGCTATTCACATGAACACTGTTCTCATCTTCCATACTAGTTTTTTAAAATGGAGGATCATATGTCTTCTGAGAATTGAATAGCTGCATGAATGTTTCATTTCTTGAGTAGCAGAGGTTTGGTCCAAGATACCTCAAATTGATCCATATGGCCATATCTCTTGGTCTGCCACGGAGCTCTGCCGACACAAGGGCTCTTCTCTGGAGCAAAGCACAAAAAGGCAGGTTTCTTTCTTGGGAGGGAGTAGGCTATTTTATTGGAAAGCCCTGGGAACACTTAAAGTATTGAAACTTCCCTTGAAATCGCTGACTGTGTATTCAGGATCTTGTATTTTAGCACGCTCAGTTGGTGATACTTTAAAGAAGCAGCACACCAACAACTTCCATTTAGAACCCAGATTTATATCCATGTACGTTTGAGCACTTTCATCTAAACCTGATTCCCCCTTCCCTTTTTTTTTAAAAAAAAAAACAAACAAAACCAACCAAACAAAAAAAAAACACCACAAAAACCAACCAAACAAAAAAGCCACCAAAACAAAATTGAGAATACTGAGGAAATAAAATTTAAGAGATATTACTTATTTAAAAACTGTGAAGTGTTACAAGGTGTAATGAGATGAAGGAGTATCAGCCTAGATGTTCCATTTACTTTTGAATTATCCAGGTTTTGTGCCCATTACTTAATATGCCCTGTACCTTTGACTTGTGGTTTAGAAAACACTATTTTTGCTTAGCTTGATGGATATATCTACCTTAGGGTGACATGTAATTTTGTTAATTACATTCTGTTACCAAATATTTTGGTGCTTATAATAGAATGAAAATCACCAAATAGCTAAGTAACCTCTGCAGCAAAATATGTAGACTATTTAAAAAAAAAGTATTATATTTTTTGAAACAGCCTCTGTGTCTTTAGATCATGCTCTTATTTAAAGTCTCAACTTTGGAAAATGTTTTGGGTTTTCATGAGGTTAACACCTATATTAAACAAAGTGCTGATAAGACTTCGGTTAATCATGCCATAGGGTGAGAGTTATCCCAGAGGAGAAGCATTTAGTTTGGGGTGCGGGGAAGTCTTAGTGGATGTTAGCAGCCACTTCTGGGTAGCGCCTCAAACAGTATTTGCCCAGGGAGCTGCATGTTTGTAACAGCAAGGGAACAGCTGCTCTCTTTGTGCGCTTCCCTTAACAAATGGCTGATTAGAAATTGAGCAAAAAACGGTATTCAGCACAAAACAGGAAGGTGTCTGTGCTTCTGAAGTGTGCATGTGACATGGGGAGAGGAAAAGGAGATGCAATAGGAAGAAACATTGTCTCCCTAAAGAGATTTGGCTTTTCAGAGCCATGGAAAATCAGTCTTGCTTATGTCATGGAAACTCAGGCACTGCAACCCATCAGCAGCTTCTTTAATAAAAAAAAAAATAATCAAATCAAGATCTGTAATTACATGGCTGAGACTATGTTTTAGGGCCCACTGCTGTGAATGGCTATAATTAATATAGGCATTCTTTAAAAATGTTTAATTCCTTCTGTTATGTGAAGGTACTGAGATGAGCACCAGTAGTTCAAGTTGGAGGTTTCTTTTGAGTTCTAGTGTAAACAACACACATCAAAATTAATTACTAGAGAGCTAACCTTCATCTTGTGGGTTGTTTCCAAGCATTGTCCTAGCTATTCATGGGTTCCAGCTAAATTTGAGGGAAGCCATGGTGGTAGATGCCTGCAGTTGGTAGAGAATGGCACCAGTTTGCATTTATAGGGAATAGGAGAGGACGGGGTCAGTTAAAACAGCTGCTTTAGGCATAGGGCTCCTTCCCATTAATCCCCACCAGGCAACTGATAAGCCTTTTGGGAAGAGAAATAGCAGAAGATCCTGGTTGAACAGAGAGGTGTGAACAAAAGCATGCTTGCTTAGAAGTACTAGGGGTTGCTATCATACATTTTCTGTTCACCTCCTGCCATCACCTTTTCCTGTCAATCTCCCATGGAGATGCTGTGATGAGTACATTAAAAAGACAATTTAGATATGTTTAGAAATCTTTGGTGACCCTCAGGCCACAGGTCTGCAATTAGTTGAAAGGAGTTTTTTCTTTGAAAACTGTTTTAATTATTGGCACTTGTGCTGTCATGCATAATCAATGGAGCTCCATTTGTGTTTCAGCTGGAGCTGCCTCTTGATAGGCAAGTAAACAGCACCTTTTTTAATATGAAATTAATTGTTGGCACGTGATGCTAATTCAGGATTAGCATTATTTAAAAATCCCCAGTGCTGTAATCCTGACCATGACTGCACAGACTGCTTTCTGTGGCGCAAAAACTATTGTAGACAGTAGGGCAAGTGTGGAGAATGCTTTTGCAGCCCCTCTCTCCTGCCATCCCCTTCTGCATATAAGAATTCCTTCCTCAAAAGGCAAACCTCAGTATGAACACAGTCCAGGCTGTTTACAGTGAGAGAGCACCTCAATTCAAACAGCTGTCAGGGAGCAGGTATTAATCACGCCAATATTCAGCAAGCCATGTCCAAGAGCTTTCTTGTTCCTTTGAGCTTAGTATGGATAAAGCCAGTAGAGAAAGAGAAATTGGAAAAGGTGGCTTCACTGATAAGAAAACCTACCATAAACTTTGAATTAGTGACAGTGTATACCAGATTTGCCTCTGGAGTGTTTCATTAGTATTGTGTAGTGCCTCTACTGCATGTTAGCTTTCTGCTGACATGTCACCTGGGATAACAACATCATCTATTTAACGGGCCCAGGAAAGAAACAAATTACTTTCCTACCATCCTAACAAAAATGTGAATACTCAACACATTCGCAGTGTTTCCACACTCACTGGATATTGTTCTATGTTTGATTTACACACCTTTTGTAGTAAACAAAAACTTTTTTTTTTCCCCCAAAATCATGTGACAGATTGGATCAGGGAGATAAATCTCGTTCAGGAGGTAAAGCAACATACAGTAACGTTATGCAACCAGCTGCTCTCCTTGTATAGTTTGCTATGTAGACTGCTTTTGCAGAGCCCAGTAAGGACAAAACCAATTAGCTGATTAGAAAGTACCAGAAATAAGAGAGAATGCTTAAGAGACAACAGAAGTAAATGCAGTTCTGCAGTCATTGTGCTCAGCAATACTGATCTAAGGATTTCTAGGGAAATCACTGAGCAGTACATTGTGCCTAAGATTATATTTATCCAACACCTTTTTTTAAAACTTATTTAAGAGATCTTGATGAAACTGCAATACTAAACAAGTACAAATTTTACAGTTAAGTGGCAGATTTTAATAAATGGAACAGCTGAGCATTGATCAAAGTCAATACTCAAGAGCTACATCAAAGAAGGCAAGCTCTAAACCTGAACATTTTAATAGTTTTAGAATAACATGAGATAGTTATTTTTCAAGTAATATCTCATTTAAATGTAAATTTGGGGTTCACTTATCAAAGTGATTTTTTTTAATCATTCTGTATTTCTAGGGATCTAGGATCAAAGTCATATATTGTACTGGTAAGCCAGCTATTCAAGATGGCTGGTGATGAGATGTGAATTACCTTGAAGGTAGCGTTCAGAGCACATACTAAAAAAAATGAATGAGCAGAAAGCAGAATCTGGAGGGCTCCATGTTTTAAAAATACAGTCTGTACTTTTCAGCTCTCAAATGAGCTCACGAAAACTATAATTCATCAGATTCTGTCTAGACCTGTGCAGAAAAGCCCAAGGGTGGGAGAGAAATTGGGAATGATGGTAGGTTTTGCACTTAGATGATGGAAAAGCACAGCAACACATCCCATGATACCACTTATGTCAATGGGCACAGAGCATACCATATCTTGGGTAGAAGAAATGAAGCCAACTGAGTGTAAACAGAAGCATTTATAGCTCTTCCTTCACAGGTAGCGCAGTGACCACAGCATAGCTGTTAATACATATCCTTGAACCCTGCTAGAGCAGAATGTCTTTCATTAAACTTGGTGCACGTATCCTAGACCTACATGAAGCTTTCTGAGATGGATGCGTCTGTAAGCCAAGTCAAATGGTTTTTGCAATTTTTGTGATAAAAGAGGATGAACGTTTTATTCAGAGGAGGTTGAGCTGAAGGCACTGAGCAGTATTCTTTTGTCCCATAACACGTATAAATCCTTTGTAACTTCACTGCAGTCAGGAAGTATTGGAAAATAACTGTCATACTACTAATAGAGGCACAAGTTTGAATACCTGTTTGTTGCAGGGCAGTATTGGAGACCAAGTATACTTGTGTATAGTCAACCAGATAATTGTTTTCTGAATGAAGTCTTTTGCACATAGTTATTCTTTCTTTTGTATTTGTGTACAAATAGTGGATCTCTGATGTTGCAGTTAATGTTGCCTTCCCTCATTTACATTATGCTAGGGTCAAAACAAGCTCTAACTATCACTACGGGTAGTGGTATATTTTCTCAGCATCTGTTTGTTTTTTGATATAGGTGGTTTATTATGGATTTATTTAAAATAAAACTTTAAGTTATAAATAAAAAAAGCAACCACTGTAAACTGCAACTGAATCTAAGGCATGGGCTTGTGCTGAGAAGTGTGCAGCTGACTTAAAAGAATGATATCTAATGATAATATATGATTTTGCAAATTAATTTTGGTAGCAGTTTACAGCCCCTTCAGTCAGGTGCCTGGAGCTGTGAGCAGCACGAGCTGGTAAATGCTCCAACAACATGGCAAAACGTAGAGGATGGGAAAGGGTACTGTTCTGTGGCAGCCCAGATGCTGAGCTGGGGACTATTAGCCAGGGTGCTGTTCAGTCAACAGCTGTATTACTAACTCAGCTTTGAAAATTCCTTATCAAGCATCTCCTACGACGGCTTTCCCGGCCAGTTGTTGGCTCTTCATTTGGTCCAATAAAGAGTCGAGACCTTATCATAAAAGCAAGGACTGCCAAGGTCTCACTGACACTTATTCCTCCTTGCTCTTCAGTCAGTTCTGTTCAGACAAATAAAAAGGTTCCTGCTCTTTAAATGTCCGTTCACCAAGGGTCTATGATAATTGAACTGTCTAAATTCATGTATCTAGTTAGATTAGACTCTCTCTTTACA
>VZTV01014027.1:0-13447 GCA_013400875.1 Anhinga rufa
ACCTCTCTGTAAAATGGGGATAATAGTACCAAGCCATTGCTGCTATAGGGCTCTATGAGATTACTGTAAAGCTTTATGGTGTACTTGTAAATGGGCTGAGGGTCAGTGAAAGAAGCTGGTATTTATGTGGTCTTTGTGAGACTGATGTTGAAACGGAGGTGCATGCAAGCCCCCTGCAGCAATCCAGTCTAGCTGCCTGTGTGTGCAGGCAGCTTTGAGGATGACTGATGTGGTGTCGAGGTGTGTAGCAGAGGTGACCTGTCGCTGCTCCCCAGTAAAAGGGTATTGCGGGTAGTGTGTTTTAACAAGGCATGATGCAGCAGCACACAGACGGTCTGAACGGGCTAGCTGAGCTCCCGGAGGTGGTGGATGCATGTGAGCACAGGTCTGCCCAGCCTGGTTAACCTTGCCAGTCCCTGCTTTGAGCTAGTTCAAGTATCTCTGTGTGGCGTTGTGTTGAGACATTAAACATACCCAAAGCTGCCTGGGTAAATGAGCGCTCCCTCCAGCCTCCTGACACACGGCTGAACCACGGTACAATGCGTGTTCAAATGTTGAGGCGTAATGTTAAGCCTGGCTTCATTTCAACTTGCCTGCTGGTAATGTCAACAAAGGTGCCCCGTGTACCAGAAAGAAAAACCTTGCAGGAATCCAAATGATAGAGAAGGCATTTGGGACTGATTGCCAGGCTCTTTATGTGGGCATATACTGCCAGGTTAGCTTTAAATGGGCATTTAATGTCCTACTTGGAGGGGCAGGGGGCTTGGAGAGGACTCTACTGACATCCAACCAGAAATTTTGAGTTTCTGATCATTGTTTTCTAGTCAGAACAGAGGAAGATAAGAAATGTCTCTGGTGGAAATATCATAAATGTACAACAACCGTGTTTTTATTTATACACTGTTTTATGGCAAAGGGAAGGCTTTGGGCTTTTTTATGCTGCAAAATATTGTTGTTTTTTTCCTTGCTTTTTTATTTTTGCCTGGAGAAAATATACAACGTTTAAAATGATTGCAGAATGGAACATCACTTTCCCTGTAAAATAGTGCTCACTGAGACATGGTGGGATCTCGCACTTGACCAAATTAGCATATGTGCTCAAATATCAGAGCTCTGACTAGTAAAAATAACACTAGATTTGCATTTTCACATTTTTAGCTCTCGCTTCCCTGTCTGTTTGGTTTTATGCCTTTTTTCTTGACTGACAATTCTCTTTGTGGCAGATTTATTGCTGTTCTGCTGTTTGGACCCTGTAATCAACTAGACACTTGGCTGAAGACGTTAGTCATTTCATTAAGTACTTTTTTGCAGATATCTCAGACACAATTTTCTGTTGCTCTGGTTCCAAAAAGCAAATGACCCATGGCCAGCAAAGTCTGAATATGAATCTTTAATAAACAGAGGTAGTACCAACAATGCTCTCAGGTTTCCAAACTGCGGAGGGCTAATTAAAAGATGTTGAATAGGGAAGAACTGCCATTGCCATCTCGCTCTGACAAAAATGTGCCTGCATCTGTTCCCAGTAAAACCGCTCTTTTAGAAGCATTGTCTCATTTATCCTCCTTCCTTCCCATCAGAGCTACATATGAAACCTTCCTCGTGCTACACGCAGATATTGCACCGTAATTTTTTTTAAATTATTTTTTCAGTAATACATTGCTGAAAACAAAGACTGAATAGTTGTCTTAGGAGTAGAGATAAAGCATGGAGTGGGGTTCTTTTTATCATTGCTGTGTCACTAATGATTATACTTTATTCATGAACTAAGGAAATATAATTATAGCATTCCCCTACACTTTATGGGCGAAGAACCATTCTCTCATTTTATTGAGACACCTCCTTAAAACACTGTTCCTCCCTCCAGGGACAGTCCTTCATAGCCATGAATCCTGTCTTCAGTGGCATGCTCTCTGCAGGCAAAGGGACTTTCTGTGCCCAGAAAATAATACCATATGTTATTTGCAGAAGAGTGGGGAGTTAGGAGCCTGTGTACTCACCCATGCCTGGTTTATTGACCCCATTAATTTTTACAGAGACCGATCAACAGAAAGCCTAGTTGTCTGCTCCAGCTTGGCCAAGCAGCCTGGTGCAGCACATTGCTATCACTGCTGGGACGCAGACTTCTCTGAGGGCTGGGCAGCTTTATTTCATGGTGAAGATCAATACAGGAAATAACTACAGGTCCACTTCTGTGCTCTTCTCTCATTTTCCTGAGAAGAGAGAACCATGTTACACAGGTGAAATAGCGACAACCACTCCCAAAGTGCACATGGGTTCCCCTGTGCTGTTTAGGCTATTTATTGCAGTTACTGCCCTGACAGAAGCTCAGAGACAGAAGTGGAGCACCCTACAAGTCAGTAGAGAGGCACAAGGAGGTGCCCGTCAGCATCTTACCTGCCACAGGCTTAGCTCAACTCTGCCAGCCCTCCCATAGGCAGCCTAATGGGCTTCTCCAGCACATTAGCTAATATCACCTCTGTCTGCAGAGACCTTCTAGTTCTGCCTTGACATGATGTTCTCATAAGAGGGTCCAGCAATGTCACCAAGCTGTGCTGCAGGATGTGCGTGGGGGAGTTAGCCCAAAAGCCCCTGAGGAGGTGCCCAGGTTTGCTTGTTGTCTTCTTAGTTTGTTTTGATTTTTTGCTTTTGTGATCACCAACATAACGAAGTGGATTGCGGGATGTTTAGGTCCTCCAAGATTTTCATCAAATGAAATGAAATGGAATAAAATAAAGCATATAAAAGATGTGGAATTCATCAGAGACTATAATAATGACCTGGAAGAATAGACATAAGAAAATGAGCCTTGTTTAATGATTGTTTACAGTGACAGCCCAAATTTTAATCAATTAATATAAAAGCGCATTACTTGAAAGATGTGATGGGCCTGTGGGACAGCATTCAGTATTTCTTCCTTTCTCAGGGGACCTGCAGGGTATCGGCTGACATCTTGGAAGCGCTTCTTCCTCACAGATGCTTTTAAAGCTGCTTTTCTGACTGCAGAAGTCATAGTTGAGACTTACACATGTATTTTATGTATGCTCTTGGGTACAGTTTCATCCTGTGACCCCCTAGGAGATCTCATTGACCTTCTCACAGTTTCTTTAGCCCAAGGAAAGCTCAGTCAGCCTTTATATTGCCAAGCTTTCTTCAGCACTACACTTAGAGACACAGAAACCAAATAGATTTATTGATATAACTATAATCAGAAGTCATAGCCAGGATGATAAAATGGTCAAATGATCAAATTACTTAAAATTAGAGGCGTACTGAAGTGCCTCAGGGACTGGGAAGCTGCAGGCAGGCAGCCAGTCAGCCCTGTAGCAGCAGGATGTGTGTTTTCAGCCCCGCACAGGCAGAGGAACCTGGAGGGACTCGGGACCAGTACGGCCAACAACCAAAAGAGATGAGGCCACTCCGATTTTGTCACTTGTGAAAGAATGAGAAGGTAACAGGGCAGAGCCTGGACGTGGCCAGGTTGCAGGGTGAGTGTGAGAGGAGAAGCGCCAGCGCTGGGTGCCAGCTAGGAGCAGGACAGGATTTCTGGGCATGACAAGTGTTGGGGTACCCTCTTTGGGGTAGGGGATTCCTGTGTCCCACAGCATCTGAAGCCTTGAACACCATTAGGACTCTCACCTACTGTATGCCCTTGGGTCCAAGTGAGGATGTCACAGTTTGGTTCTGCTTGCTTAATAGGAGACAGTCATCCCACTTCTGCATTTTATAATGCTTCAAGAAGTGAAAGCACCTTTACCTATGGCTATAGGATTTCATTTAATCAAATACATTGTGTCATTCATTTTGTATTTACTACATCGCCAGTGGATCCTTTTTAAGGATGGTGTATGCCCTGTGGCCACATGTGCCGGGGCATGCGCTTTTGCAGTAAATGCCCCACCTTTTTCTCTGTAATTTACTCTTCTGGACTTTGGGGGCATGGCTGAAATGGCAGACTGCTTGTTCCTCTAGTTTGAAAAAATGTGTTTGAATATACTGTCATTTTCCTTGATAAGACAGCTCTATAAATTAAACAGAGTCAGCAACCCAGGTACATTAATCTTTCTGATGCGATCCTAACCTTAGCATTTCCTGACATATGTTTGATGTTGACTTAATTGTGCAGCCTTAAAGTAGGATTTGAGTATATAAGTGCAAAAGCAGTAAGAAACTGCAGATGCAAGCTAGAAGCTGTCTGCTGAAAACTGTGCAAGGGGTGGATGATGCCCAGATCCTTGCAGCAAGGAGATTGGGGTGACAAGTTTATTGTAGTGGTTTTTTACCGCCCGTCTAGTCAACCCTGAAAATCAGGCTTCACCCAGGAGATCCTGTAAGACTTCAGCATTGAGTGTCATCCTGAGGTTGTCCCTTTCCGCTCTCTTTGCACACGAGCAATCTGACATCAGCACAAGTAGCATGTGGTTCATGGTGCTCATGTAGCGCGTCCTCCTAATGCAGCGTGTGGCTACAGAGATCTTGCTTGGAAAGAAAGGCTGATCTCGCACTTAAGATGTTAGAATGGAGTTGAGAAAAATCTTGCTTCTCTTCTTACTTTTACTGAAGGAGGTTAGAAAAGTCATTTTGGAACTTTGTTTTTTGGAAGTTATCAAAAGATGCAAATAAATGCCTAATGGGCTCTGAAATCAGTGGAAGACAGGTCTCTGAGATTTCAGAAATCCCACACAAAGTGTTTGCATGCATCTTTAAGCATCTAAACACCTTTAAAAATATGTCTCTTAAGTGCCTAACTCTGAGCATAGGTTCCTATGTCCCCTAGGCATTTTTGAAACTGCATCCAAAGTTGCTTAGATTTCCCCTAAAGAGCACCCTTTTGTTTTAATTTTCTCATTGACTTAATTTTCTCTTGACTTGAGACATAATATATATTAACCTACGCTCATTTTTTTGTAGCAAAATGTAGAGAAGTGAAGCTGTTTCTGAGCTGTTTTATTACAAAAAAGGAGCATATGGCTGATTGTGTCCCATCTGAAATGCAAATGGGGGAGCTACGTGGAGAGAATTACTATTACTTGAGCAGTAAATGTTTCCTAATGAAGTG
Source organism: Anhinga rufa (assembly GCA_013400875.1). Classification (NCBI taxonomy): domain Eukaryota; kingdom Metazoa; phylum Chordata; class Aves; order Suliformes; family Anhingidae; genus Anhinga; species Anhinga rufa. The sequence continues at coordinate 5,057 of VZTV01014027.1, forward strand.
AGTTTGACTAAGGTGGGAAGCTGGAAACGGCTGCGGGAAGAAATGACGACAGTTAATATTTTGGTGGAGCAGAACATTCTTATTCCGCTGATAAGGAGGTTCTTAGGAAATTGACTGGATTTTTTTCTTATATTCTGTATGTTCATTGGTGTGAGGAAATTGTTATACAGGGACCCAGACTCTTTTCTGCCACTGGTTTTGAAATCATGTAATTTAATTTATAACCAGAACTTTGCACCTTTGGCATCTTTTTGAGCTGAAGTTTCCTGTATTTTGTGAGCATTTGGGGAAAATAGGTCTACCCAATGTAAAGAAAGTCTAAAAGAAGATGAGTACTGGTTCCACTGATTTTCATCACCCCGGGCACATTCGCGGAGGCCAGTGGCCAAAGAGGGTGATGGAGAAATCTGACCCATGCTGTCTAATTTCCTATGCTTCCTCTTTCCACCGAAGTTTTTCTCTTGCGTATATCCCTCTACGCTTCCAGTGGTTGAAGGTGTTCAGATGTCTGCCATGAATGGGAGGTGAACTGGCTTTTAAACACTTTATTAAATCAAGCAGCAAGGCTAGAAGCTGACATTTCCATTACTTAACTTTCCAAGGGAAGAGCTGTGGAGTCGGCGCTGTGAGGTTCAGCACAACCAGTGGGCTGGAGATAGAGCATCGGTAGCATTACTTTGCCTTAAATGTCAGAAGGAGCCAGGAAGACTTTAGATAGCAGCATGTGCTCAATTACGTGCTCAGAAGAGCTGAAGCAGCTGCCAGGTTAGACCTCTGGCTTTGTCCCTGAGCAGGATCACATGGGTGTTAATGTAAGCGTTGCTGAGGATGAGCTGTCTGTTGCATGGCACGGTTCGGGGTGGGACGGAAGATTAGCATGCCTTTCCCTTGCTGATGCCCAAGGGTGTCTGACATTGCTAATGATAATGAAATAGGAGAAACCTAAAGAAAAAAAGATGCAGCCTGCTGTCAGTGAAAGTAATCGGTCTGCTTCATCTTCTGAGCAATGGCGAGGCTTGCTGGGGTCAGGATGTGTCCACATTAATGTGTTAGTTCAGATCCGGACCAGACTTTTGAAGTGAATCCCCCTACCATGCTTTGGTTCCTGTCTCAGGGCAGCCCAGGAGCTCCCAAGCTGGGTCGTTGTGGCTCTGGAGATGCCCCTAAGCTCCCCGAGGACAGGGTCCCTGCTGCCCTGCCCACGCTTGCCCACACTGATCTCGGCCATGGGACCCTTCTCCATGCACAGAGCACATTGCCAGGTCGGGAGTGGGCACTGACCTTCCTGGGTGACACCTGGGTAAGGCTTTTTGGTTGCTGAGTTATTCAAATGCTGCAGAAAGTCTCTCCTAAAAACAGCATTCCCCTGGTTTTAATACTGAGTAGGCCTACCGCATCCAGGCGCCAGGGGAGATCCCACCAGCCCTAGGCACAGAGCAGAGTACAGTCGCATCACTAGTGTCAGTCTCAGTCTTGGCAGGTGGTTTTATCCCAGTAGGGTGAGATGAGGCTTCAGCATCACATCTTTTATTACGATCAGAGTGCCTATAGGTGCTGTAATTATTATTATCAGAATTAAACTATAAATCAATATAAAACCATACTTATGCAGTGTTACATCCGATGGGCAGCACCTCAACGGAGGTGAATTTTGTGGCTTCTTTAATTGCAAGAGGGCACAGCAGCTTGAGTTATCTGCATATCTGCTTGGGTGTTCTTTGATTTACAAGAAACTACAGTGGTAGTGCTGTAGCATAGATTTCCATGTATAACACTCTTTATCTTTCCTTGTGCTTGCTTTTCTTTTCCGTGTCTCTTCCCTCTCCCCACATTTCATTTCCATCCAGAAATACAAATGACCTCTTGACAGAACTTTCCACTTTCATTCTGTTGATTTGCATTGTGCAGTCAGGAAAATACACACACTTTTATTTCTGAGTTGTATTTATGATGTCATGAAAAAACTTGCTCATATTAGCCTCTTCTTTTTTCTCTTTCTTTATCATTTCAGGTGTGTGTGCAACATTGACTGTTCTCAAACCAACTTCAATCCTCTTTGTGCTTCCGATGGGAAATCTTATGATAATGCATGTCAAATCAAAGAGGCATCATGTCAGAAACAGGAGAAAATTGAAGTCATGTCTTTGGGTCGATGTCAAGGTAACTCTCATAACAAAACTCATTTCAAAGAATGTTTTCAATTTTTGTTCCGGAAAAAAAAAAAGAACCGGAGCTGGCTTCTTATTTGGCACTTCTTATGTTTCCATTAGACTCTTGCAATTTCTATTGTAGAGCACAGGCTGCAGGAGGGGCAGAGCCCTCCATGGTACAGATGCCAAGCAAGGCGTGAGGAGTGGTGTGCGTAATCCTTCCCACACCCTGCCCGCAGCAGCTGGGGACTGTTTTGACTGGTGTCAAAATCAGGCACCTGGATTTTGCCCAGAGCTCTGGCCTCTGGGCAGGAGTCAGAGCAGGACGACAGGAGAGCCCCTCAGATACATCTTGCCACCCAGGATGGATCCTCTGTTGCTCCCTTAACTGGAGCATCATGAAACAATCTCAGGAGGCCAAAGACATGCTCCCAAATAAGGTGCTGGTGTTTGTTTCTCACGTGACCTGCGCTGGGCCCGCAAGGTGCCAAAGGTGCCTGGAAGGAAATTTTTCCAGTAGCAGCTCAAGGCACTCTGTGTTTCTCCGTGAATGCCATGCTTCTCTGCACCCAGCTCATGGGCTACTACATCACCTGTAGCCCTTGGGCTGGCTTTAAAAACTATTTTGTTCTAAAATAAAAATGAAGAAAATTTGCCTTTAAATAGCTCCCGTAAATAAAGTGTCTACTGAGGCTCAGACTCTTAATAGCTTTTTACCCCCTTAGCTTCTGACCTATAAATCCTCACTACATCTAAGGCTGTACTATACAGGTGTGTTAAACACATTCTAGTTCATTCCTATCTCTTAAGTTAACCACCCTATATGGCAGTTCATTTCAGGGTACATATTAAAACTCCCCAATTACTTCAAATAGAGCAGAAATGACAGCTCCTGCTTCATACTGATATATTTATCCCAGCTGCAATCTGTTATCACATATTGTTAGGAAAAAAATGTGTTTTCTTAATGGAAGATGTTTCATGTTTCATTCCAAAAAGCTGGATCCTGCTGTTTTCACCTGGCAGGCCCAGGGGACCCTTGCAGCCAGCAGCAATGCTGTGCATGCAAGCAAAGCTACATTGGCCTGGCCACTGGCTGCTGGGGCATAGTCTGTATCAAGTACAGGCTCCCAGGCAACTCAACATATTTCTTTTCACACAGATAATACTACAACGACTACAAAATCAGAAGATGGGCATTACGCAAGAACAGATTATGCAGGTACGGTTCCTATTCTGTGAGAATCACAATTCACAGGAGCTGTGTAAGTCTCTTTTCTCCTCTGTTTGCTAAGGTGAGGTGTCCTCATTCTTCTGGTATGGTTTTCTTGGTTTACTTTAAGAAAACACTGTCTTCACATTACTCTCTGTTTTGCTAGAAACTCTTTTTTTTCTTAATAAATGGGCTTCTTCCATTTTTGTCCATGTCCATTCTGGCCATAAAACACCTGTTCTAACAGCGGAAATAAGTATTGTAAATTATTTGCCAGAATTAGCAGACATTATTGAAAATTATTGAATTGGTGCACTAGGTTATGCATATTTTTGTCACAAGATACAGGTTTAAGAAACCAAAAATCCAGAGCGTAGCACAGCTGTGATACCATGAAACTTTGCCATAATAGATAATACTACCTGTCGGTGTTTAACTATGAGGTTAATAAGGTTCTTAAATTTATTTTTTTCTTAAGTGATAAATGGGTTTAATTTATTTAGGAACTACAATAAAATATAATGGCTGAATATCCATATATGGCGTTTGAAATTAAAAATACGTAAATACTAGCGAGGTTTGGGAGACATTTTTTACACCCTTTGCCTGGGAGGATTGATTTAGAAATTGAATGTGTGTGTGCGCGCGCACGTGCATGCAAATATTCAGAGCTCGCACTGAGAATTCAAGCCTTTGGGAAGGTATTGTGAAAACGGGTCAGGTGATGCATTCATTGCTTAAGTTTGTGATAAGCTTGCTGCATGGCTTAGGTGAAATCCAGCTGATGGTTTCACAGGTCTAACCGGGAGAGTCCTCTAACATTAGTTAATTGGGCTGGTCATCTCTTGTGAAGGCACTTTGTGCATGATGTCTCCATGTTAATAGGGTACCCAGCTGTTAGAAATGATTGTTCTGTTCCTACTTAAAAATGGTGCGTGATGATTAAAACACAGAGCTATGAATAAATGATGTCTCAGTGAGGCAGAGGAGTGCTAGGTGTTGAGTGTGACTGCAGCACAAAGCAGCAACGCTAGAAATTTCTGTGGAAAGTAAATGCCGGGATTCATTTCCAAAAGGACAAAGATGAGCTATGGTCCAGATATTTCCTACCGCCAAGGAGCCCTTCTATGGGTGAAAAGTCATGCAAAGAGAGAAGTCTTCAGTCTCTCTCCCCCAAACCCTTGATTACTCTCAGCTTTTTTCTGGGAGGCAGCAGTCAGTTTTCTTAAAAGGCTGGAAGGGATGAGGTTGTGTCCTGTGGTGAGCAGGAGATACAGCCAAGTAGGCCAAAATGATTTATTTTAAGTTAGAAATAAGGGCAAGTAATATTCTTGTGTTAAATCCTTTATCTTCCTTGCTGGAGAGCTGAGGAGAGCACTGGCATCCTTAAGTCAAGATGAAGGCCTCCAGTCCCTTTTTTAAGTGTTGCACAAGCTGTCCTACTCTGCTGCTGTCTGGTGGTTTAGCTTTAGGATGGCAGTGACCCACATCACCTAGAGAGGTGATTTAAGCATGAAGGAACATTTAAGCATGCAGGTAACTGAGTTGTAACAAGAAGGGAGGAAAGGCAGGTTGAAGATTAGGGAGGAGGAGGAGATCACAGCAATGACAAGAGAAAGCCAAGTCATGGGTCACAGAGGAAGAGGTGCACAGAAGGCACCTTCAGGTTAAGCGGGCAGGAGGAAGAGAACAGCTCTTGCTTAGAAGAGAGGTGATATTTCAGCCCACACTTGAGAGGAGAGATGGTGGGTAGAAGAAAATGGATTGCAGCAAAATGTTGTCAGGGGTTGGGAGTTGAGCAGGGAATACAGGAGGAAACTGGGTTACTAGGCAGGGAGGAGGACAGAGCTACGGCACAGAGGAGCAGGTCTGTAGTGGAAATGGTCTCCGAGTGCCAAGAGGTCAGGAGTGGGTAACAGATGGTCCAGCGAGAGGTGACGGTGGCCTGTGGAGAGGAGACAGGGCACCTCACTCTCCTAGAGTTGCGGGAGGGATGGAGACATCCTGCATCAGCAGTGAGGTCCGGTAGGTACCTCTTTGGCACAGAAAGGCACCATCACTGCACCTTAGCAAGCAGATCCTCAAGGCTCAGGCCCCAATGGGCTTCATGAGGGCAGCAACTGTGTCCCCTGGGTGGGTCTCATCAGGTACCATCCATTGATTTAACCTGAACCACAGTCACTTGCACCAGCTGATGTCTTCTTTTTGTGCATCTATTATTCTTGCTTAAATTTTTCATTTCTATATACAGTGACAGCACATAGGGTGAAAGCCGCAAGTTCGTGCAGGGCAATCCACATGTCTCCAGTGTCCCCAAATGTTTGTGGCACAACCCTGCTGAGAGACCCTAGGGGAAATGGACCATTGTATCAAAAAGCTGTAACAACTCCAGCCTTTCAGAAATGGTTGGTGGAAAGGAAGACAGCAGTATAAAACTGAGGCTTAGTGAACATTCAGGCTTCAGCGTTTGTCAGGCAGGAAGCTCCATGCCGTCCTCATGTTCTTTCAAGTGCAGAAACATTTGATGATGGCTATTATAGGAATGTGGTACTTTTTTCCCCACCTTCGTATCTCCTCAGAAGGGAAATGCTGCCCTGACCATGGGGAGCTTTGTGTGAAAAAGCAGCAGTTCCTCAGCCGTTGTGCCTCTGAAGCAATTTCCTCGAGCCTATGCCTTTCCAGAGAATACCTTTGTTCTCTACCATTTAATGGCACTAGAAATCGCTGAGACCGTGAGCACTACACGCTTTTAAAAACACTGGCTCGTTTGGACTGACTTTCCCAGGGGAGAAAATAGCAGTGGGCATAATTGATGTTGTCAATTATGCTAATGCAGCGGTGCCAAATGCTCTTTGCAGAGATTGTGGTAGCTGAGTGGTGCGGGTTTTTCCATAAACACCCCCACACGCTCAATGTGGGGTCCCAGGAAGGCAGCGGCTTTGTGAACAACTACAAGTCCCAACACCCAGCTGATTTTTTTCGTATTAAACTATTCAAACCGTCCATTCAATCAGTGTCTTTGCTTCCTCCTGTTCTTTCAAGCCTGATGATCCTTGCAAATAACACACAAATCTTGCAGTTTGCAAAACCAAGAGTACTCATTCCTTTGGAGCATAAATCTTTGCATTAAGTTTACGTCACCTTGGTTTTTTAAGGGCTCTTACTTTACACAAGCAAGATTTACTCTAGCATTGGAAATGCCTGACTAATGTCAGAGACACCCGAAAAGCAGTGTCGCCTTTTTCAGCAAAGCAAACATGGGGAGAGTGGGCCGTAGGTGGCCCTTCTCTGATGGTGTCCACCTCTCCAGGTTCACCAGTCCACTCTTCCCATGGCTGCATGTGCAATACATGTCAGCACAGCATCTGTAGGCATGTGTGTTTGTCTCACTCTCTGTGCAATTCTAGCCTTTTATTTTTCTGAAACCCCAAAGTATTTATCAGACTTGGGGGGAGGTTTTCACTCTTTTCAACAAATGGCAGATTGTTGACATTGATCAAGTTCGTGAAATAAGATTTGGCTTTAGTCAATAAATGAATGGGTGGGATTTTTTCCCTCAAATCCAATAGAAATACACTTTATCTTGCAATTTCCATTAAAGAGCATTTTTAAACATTTTAAGTATAATGTATGTTTTGGAATGTAGTGTCTGAGCTGAAAGTCCTGTGATTGATGTTTTCTTGAATTTCACCATTATATGCGTAAAGAAGTTGGCTGTTTCGGTGGCATTTTTGCATTCAGAGTCTAGGCAATCAAGGAGTTTTCATCTTGTTTATTCATTTGCCTATTTATTTTTATTCTTCAATATTTATATTCCCTTCTTAAGATCTGGATATTAGCAATTATCCCCCTAACTGGTTTTATCCTTTCTCATTATCAAATTACAGAGATTTTTTTCAAGCCATTTTGAGCACTGTAAAGAATAAGTCAGTATGGATGAGCCATATTTCAATGTTATATATTCATGAAAATTGTCAGCGAAGACACTGACAAATCTGATAGACCTATTCAATAAGATCATCTTCCAGGCCAGACAAACCTCCCTATATGAGCATTGATTAGATCAAGTCTCAGCAGCCAAACGCCATCAGCACAGCAAAGCTGATGGAAAGGGGAAGGAGGCATTTTCAGCCCCGATGGTCTCCTTTGGAGAAAAATGCACATCCGCAAATGGTCAGTTTCAGCTGTATTTTTGGGTTCCTTGATGATGGTAAACCCTCCCTTGGCAGCAGCCTCAGGTGGTGCCTTCTGTGGTCTTGGCTAGTCTGGGGACTCTCTTGCAGGCAGTGCCGTGCCCCTTCTTGCTGATGCTGTTGCTGTGCCAGGGAAACGCTAACGAGCACAAAATGCTGAGCGTCTGCTCATGGCTGCTCTGTTCCCTGCTCTCCCCCCTGGTTTCCCATGGGATTTCAAATCTACACGACAGTCTTGGATCTTTTTCAGACTGCTTTCTGGCACTGAGGCCTTCCTGGCACTACTGGAGGTGCTCGGGCAAGTAATCCGGCAGATGGCTGTGTTGCCCCAGCAAACTGAACGCTCCACCAAAAAGGGCAAAATCCATCTGTGTCAACACATCATCTTCCCTTGGCTGGGCCAGGGCTGTGGGATGAAGGCCATGGGAGCCACCCTGCAGATTCCCCACTCCAGGAATAAAGAAAAGTCTTGGACTCTTCAAATAGTCTCTTCAAAAGTCCAAGAGTCTTGGACTCCAAAATAAATACAACATAATATTTATGTTTGAGAAAACTACCCTAGAACTTTACCAAAACCCACCACTCTGCATCGCTAACTTTTAATCCCTTTGAACGGGAGAACAAGCCCAGCCTGTCAAAGAAAATGTGGAGAACTGGCAGTGGTGCACTGACCCAGCACATGTGAGAAGCACTGGGGTGTGATGCATCCCTTCCTTCACAGGCTCGATACAGAGCCCGCCAAATTCACTCACAGTCGCCTTCATTGTCTGTAATAGGCCTGGAGAGGGGCCAGGAATCAGAACAGCAACACTGGATTTCTATAGAGAGTGACTTT
>VZTV01014032.1:12859-26199 GCA_013400875.1 Anhinga rufa
CCGCCGCCCCGCCCGCGGTACCCCCCGCCGTTGGCGTGGAAACGGGCTGGCAGCCTCCGCCTCCTCCTCCAGAGCCAGCCCCGCGCTCCCCCTGCCCCGGCTTCCCGGCGAGCCCGCCGAGCGCCTCCCCGGCTCCCGCGGGGGCCAGCGGGCGAGCGTTCCCGTCAGCGCCTCTGCGGGGAAAAAGGGAAAAAAAAAAAAAAAAAAAACCGGGTTTTAAAAATTGCATTTTCTAGGGAGAAAATGAGAAAGGGCAGTTTCCCCCTCCTGCCTGGGCTGCGGGGCTAGCGTCTGCAGTCGTGGTGGGGCCGCTCGCTGCAAATCGTAGGTGCTGGTGTGGAAAGGGCCAAAGGCGAGAGGAGAAGCGTCAGTGGATGCGAGTGTTCGCACCGATGGACTGAGGAGGTGGAGGCTGCCCGCCCGGTGCTGAAGAGGTGAGTGGAATATCCTGCGTTCCTTTTTCTCCTAAATCAGTTTAGCCATGAACATTTCCCTCTCCATATGTTTCCAAAATAAAAAGGGACTTCTAAAGCAAGAAGAAAAAGATGTCATTTTGAAACGATAAGCTATGCTTTTGCTGAACGAAAGAAAAGATGAATGTTGCTGTGAGGTAGAAATATTTTGCTGTGTGTAGAGAAAAAATAGTAAGGGGAGGCAGGCTGCTGATACAGTGAAATGACCTTCTCAAGGGATACCGGCCTTCTATCAGCTGCTGCTTCAGCTTGATCCATTTTTCACAAAATTAAGTCATCTCCCTTTGCTCACCTGGATTGTAACCCATTAATATCCGACACCCGAGCCTTACTAAGGCCCGTTGCATTCTCTTAATGATTCAGAGAGAGAATCCATTAGATTCTGCCCGTTGGGAGAAGAACCTCCACGCTATGTAGCACCTCCTCCCAGGGAAATGCAGACTGGCTAACGTTCCATCAGAAAAGGCTCCTAACTGCTGAATTTCTGTGATAAATCCTCCCTGTAACAGCCACATCTGCTCATTCTAGGGATGTGTGGCTCTGCGGAGCTTGGATGCTCTGTCTCTCCGGGTGTGCTCCTGCATGTGAAGGAATGGGGAGGTTTTGTTACGTTAATCTGCACCTGTGGACGGCTCCCATCTGCTGTTGTGAACCACAAGTTTTTTGGTATCTTTGCATTTGCATGTTGGGTGAGTGATTCATACACAAAACCCCCCAACTCTTCCATGTTAGCTGAGAGCCCTACAGACAAATGCATGTCGGTTTAATTTCGGCTAATAGTACCGATCTGATCTGGTTTTGGCTGTTTCACTGTAGAAGCTGTTTAACGTGTGTTCTTGCGGTATTGATTCTGGAGGCTACTGACCTAGCTCAACAATATTTGCCTGTGCAAGAACTGAGAAAAAAATCACTAGTTTTCCATTCAGCATTTCTTTATATCTGCTTACTGATACTCTTGCATTCACAATTTGATTTTTATTTTGGCTCCGTATTCCGTGCCATTGTGGGTCACACCCTTCAGGTGGCCATCAAAATTTCATCTACTAAGGTTACAACAGCAGCTCAGGTAGAAAAACACAGTAGTGTGAACATCTACTTGTGGATCATGAAGGAGTAAAAATGAGTGTGTATTTCGTACTTCCTTAAGGGAAATTGTTTCTGACTTTATGGATATAGACATTTGAAGTCTGAGCTAATGGCTTAGGTGCTGTTACAGGCAGAAATAGTGGCTTTTCTTCAACAGGGCACATATTTGCTAGCTGAAGAGATACAGCTCTGCAGAACAGAGAGCTTTTTGCCATTAACTTGGCTGTCTCCGTCAAGTTGTTTGGTTGGAAGCTGTCATGCAAAAAGCACAGATCCCTGCCCTTGGACAGAGGACACGATTACAGGATAGGCCTGTGTCTATAGAAGAACGAAGTTCCAGTCTTCAAGAAGGCAGTGATGGGTGCAATCAAAAGAAAACTTCTTAGTTATATGGCATATTTAGGAGACAATCTCACGATTACCAAAGCACTGACTTGCATTTTCAGAGAAGACTCCCACTTCTGTGTGCATGTGCATGCTTGTAAGGAAAGAAAAGCAGATTAATTCTGTGTAAGGCCCTGGAGATTTCATTGTGACAACAGACCTTACAGAGATAAGAGAACTCCACATGCTACATAAAGAATGCTACACCTCCATCTGAGGATTATGTGCTTGTGGCTTCACTGACCACTGGTGAACCAAGGTGGGTGACTCCTCTGGAGGCACTACCTTGAATTTAGTAAGCCTTCAGTACAGCTCACTGTTTCAGCTACAGGCCTTGGCTTTGAATTTAACTATATTAATCTAAAAATAACTAGCCAGGTAGTTCTGAAAGACTGAAGTGAAGGTGTTCTGGTTGTCTCAGTTCAGATTACACATTGATGGAATAAGGTATGTTAAATTTTAAGAAACCCAGACAGAATCAGAAAACAGAAATTTGTTCCTTCTTCTTAAGGAATCTACCTGCGGAGCAGTGGGGAAGGGAATAAGTAGAGGGATAAGGATAACGGAAAATTCAGTAGATAATAAAAGCTTAAGTCCTTAAATGGTGAAGTCAGCTCTTCCTCTCCAGCTTAAGCAGACAAGGATTTTGACAGCAGACAGTGTCTTGGTTGATACTCAGTGGTGAGGCAATAAAAGGGCATCATGTCTTTTTCTCTCTCCCCCCCATTAACTAAAGAAAAAATACTTTCAATTCCTTTGGGTTAAATCACAGTAATTCCACTTATTTCAGACAAGATTCTCCAGATTTATGTAACTAACAATGAGAGTTGAGTCTCACTATTTCTGGTCAAAGTTTTGGTTAAAGCTTTCAGAGGAGTCATTGGAAGTTTTGTCACTAATTTCAGTGGGAGAGAGCCCAAGCTCAATACGAGCAGGCATAGTTCCACTGATCAGGTTCTCCCATGCCCTCTAGGAACAACAGTGCTGAACCATTTTATAGCCGATTTCAGTGAGGTCACAGTCTTAATGACAAATTCAGTAACTCTCTACTTGCATCACAAACTCTACTTTGTAAATTAGCAGTGATTTTAATCATATTCTTTTTACTGAGAAAATTGTAGCATTATTCCCACAAATGCTGGTAAGGCTGACGTTACCCACCTTCAGCAGTAACAGCTTACTACTCAAGCGATTAACTGTTTTATTTTAGCTAAGAGAATTTTTAAGCCGAAGCCCTTCAAAATCAAAATACTGGCAAACTTAGATGCAATTGTATTATTTATACTTGGTGAGAAAAATTGTCCTATTTTTATAAAAAAAAAAAAAAGTCTGTTTTGTTCCTTATGATCCCCAAAGTATACAGAATAAATCCACATCCATTAGTAGTTACAACAGATTCCTTTCGGTCTACTTGAGAGGAGAATTTGACTTATACTTTGTATGTTATATTAAAAGTTCACATTTTTATTAACTTCCCAGAATCCAAGAGTGGTGATTAAGAAGTCCAAATTTCAACTACCATATTGATGAAAGAATAATCACAAAAGGGAAAAACTAGACCCATCCAAACCAACTAAAACTGTTTCTCTTCTCAAAGTACCCCGGCAATTTAAGGTATGCGGAATGCACAACGTAACAGGAGGGCTAAATTCAGCTTTTATTTATTCTGTTTTTAACTCTGGAGTTGATACATATTAGCAATTGAAGTTATTCTAGCTTTATGACAGTGTAATCAAGGACACAATTTAACCCTTGAAATGAAAGCTACCGAGAAAACTCTTCTCTCTCAACTGTTGCTTTTCACTAACGCTGAAGGGCATTGGTAAAGCAGGGTGGAAGGAGCAGACTATTGATGTGGGCCATCATTTCTATGTTACCTAGACTTAAACATTCGTTACTATTAAATATATTTAGAACCACAGTTAACAAAACACATGGCAAAATTTCAGGAGGCAGCAGCTTTCCATGTGTTTTTTTACTTCTGTAACTCAGAGCATTATCTGTGGCTCAGCAGAAAGTTGGCTGTCCCCAGAAACGCATTTTATAGTTTAGTACTGGATATCCAATGTATCATCAGAGAACATGGTTTTACCCAACCAACCCTATTTTCCTCTGTTTTCTCTTTAAGCCCATTGTAGCAGAGAGCTGTTTCTCCTCTGGATTGCGAAGTCATCACATCAAAAAGACAAGTGTGATAACATTCCCAGACAATTCCATGGTACAGAAATCACCTGTGAAATTCCCAGTGATCATGTTGGCCAACAGAAAAACATAAAGAGGCAAATTTGAAAAACTGAATTTGAATTCTAAGTATTCATTTTGCCCACATACATGAATGATAATGTCCGGAAAGAGAATAATAATTTCTTAGGAATTACAACTTGTTAATCTGATATTTTTACAGTAGATTTATTAAATAGTAATTCCCTGGACTTGGCAGTTGGGAGGAATTACCCTCGTCACTTTTAGATACCTAGAACATGGACATGAACATATGGAGTAGTTGTTAAGGCTTCCCTTATAGCTGATGGAGAGAAAAAGAGATTCCTACAGTGCAATAATCAGACTAGGTTTTGACCACTATCTTTGTGTGAGATGACCTGACCCCTGGAAATGCCCATTTCTCTCCGCTGCCTGCAAAGGAAGCACTGAGTGACTAGCTCAGAGATAGCCACCTACATGCATATGCTAAATCTGGACCAACGAATCCCACTCTTACTGTCTATATTGTAATGTTTAACCCATCCTAACTAATTATTAAGATATTTTCATGGTTCACCATAAATATTTGTAAGAAATAATACAGTTGCTACTCCCTACTTACCAACCCTGTTTTCTTTGATAGTAACTAGGCTAGCACGCTGGTTTTGTCCTCTAACTGTGTCTTAACAATGCTATTGTGTTGTGGAGGAAAGACTTCACTAACACAGTGCAAGTAATCCAAATCTTTTATCCAGTTTTTCCTAGTACTCCAGGCAGTATTCTAGCATACATTCCCTCTGTGTTTGTACCCTTATTTTGTGTACCTGCTTTCTGTATTTTCAAACTTTATCAAGAGAACGTGGAATAACTACCTTTATGTTCACAAAATGCATCAACGCAAATACAATTAGCCAGTTATCACATGTTGATGAACAAATACAGTTGACACAGTTGTGTTGTGGAAGTTAAAAACCACAAATCCACTGAACTGTAATCAATTCAGATGAAAGTGTCATGGTGTAGTAACAAAACCACAGCTGCATGTTTAGCTCTGCGGGGGGCTTGCTGTTTAGATAGGGTATGCACCTGGTTATTATACTTATTCCTTTAAAGGAGAAATATATGTATGATTCAAAAGGATACTTATATATCATCTAAGGGACCATCTTTCTGAAAATAATACAATTTGAGTTATTAGGTTGGATTTTTTTAAATAAAAACTTTCTTCTCTGGATATTTACCAGGCTGAGTCATATAACCCAAATATTTGGAATGTATTAACAAAATATGTTTTCATTTGGATATATAATATCCATTTATACATCTATGTGAATTAGAGTGGTTTTCTTAGTTTGGATGTCTTATGAGGAAAGAAAGTCCAGGATATTAGCTGTTGGCCTTTGCTAGTGTTTATGCTATGGAGAGGATTCAAACCAATACCACACAAAATTTTTTTCTGTATCATTTAAAGCACTAAAATCCATCAGTAAATGAATGCATATGATGCCAACCAATTCAATTCTAAACTAAAATATACCAGAATAAACACTGTTGCGCTGGAGTACCTCTCTCTACTGCCACTGAGTTGAGAGTGTCCCACAAAACACCTTTGTTGCAACTGGGTCTTGGCAGGAAGATTTTTCTCTTGAGATGCCTTTCTGTGCCTGGTCTTTTAAATTTGGCAGAGTCCGGGTGCTATAATAGAAGCCATTTTGTAACGGGTTTAATTTGTATATATTCTTACTAAGAACCTATTGAGCTTTCATTTTGTATTGCTCAGTAATGGTAGAATCTCACCTTAATCAATCATTTCAGAGACATGTTTTTAACCTCTTTTTCAATCCATTTATGTCCATGAACAGATAAACTTATCTTAATTTGTAATTCAGTGACATTTATGTTGGTATTTAAAATTCTAAGGCTAGCCTACTTCAAATTTGAACAATTGTTCTATTATCATATTGTTTCTGTTCCGTGACTAGATGTGTATATGTCCTCTGATTATGTCTCCTGCTGTGAGTGTTCCCAGAGCGAATCTGAACTTTGCCTCATGACTGTGATTGCATAGGTGTGTCAAGATTGCTTTTTGCAAGCATGCTCACAAAAAGAAATAGAGTACTGAAGACTTTATGTAATTTTTTTAAGTTACAGGAACAAATTCTTGGCTACTAATTTCAAAAATGTGTTAATTCAAGGGATTAGCAATTGTTGTTTGAAATGTGGCAAGATTTTAGTCTGATGTGTACGTTAGTGCATCTTACTATATCAGTACACTATACTTTGATTTCACAGGTCAAGTAAATATATCGTGCTCTAAACAAATGAAAGTATCAGGTATCAACATCAACAAGAGGTAGGAATCTGTGGCTTTTAACACTGCAAATTACAATTCTCCATTTTCCCCAAGAGGACTGATCGTACACTGCAGTTCTGAACAGTGCAATTCTATGAAATAGAAGTTAAAACACTGATAAAGTAATAACCTACCACACAGAGAACTGAATTATTGGTTCTGTTGTAGTCCTGTTCTCTGCCAGTGCAACTGGGTTATAAACTAAAATTAAATGTTTACAGAGGATATTACCCTGGTCTATGACGAGAGAAACCTCTCTCCTTGTTGTGTTGTTGGCTTAGCAACTCTACCCTTTTTCCCACTTCTGCCGTCAAGGAAACCAAGAACAGCTACTGATATTGTGGCCCCTTGGGATCATACCTGGAAACTGTTCTAATTCATGCTGAGATTTAGGCAGCTCCAACCTGGCTCTACAATGAAGGCTGGATGATGAAAAGCCCTTTCTCCCTATTCAGATCATAAACTTCAGTTCCCCTATTCAGATCAAGACTAGGAGTGTCTGAGTTTCTCTGTATTTTTGACTAATTCATGTTGCTCTTCTAGTGTCTCTGATGCTAGAAAGCAATCAACCCCAAGTAGAAAATACTGCAACTTGGAAATCATTTAGGCACAGTATTTTTTTAAAGAATTGATCTGCAAGAAACGGATGATGCCTATTATAGCAAAAGTATGCTTTAAAGGGAAAGTTGCGCGCACAGTCACATGGAATGCTGGGAGTACCTTTAAGTACTGTGGATTTCATTAACAAATGATGGGAGAAATTCTCAGTGAGCAGACAATCACCTTCCTTCTTACCTCTTTGAGTAGTTCTACTCATAATATTACCTTACTTCAAGAGAATTTCAGCCAAGTCAAATTCAGGTGAGTACAGACAGTAAGGTACTTTCTCACAGTCCTATAATCTACACCGCTTCTATACTTTTCCACCAGTCTTTCATAAGAATCAAATGGAAAAGGCTGACCAAATAGAATTTTATAGTACTCCACAAAAAAGGACCTGTAAGATAGATAAGCAAATAACAATTACCCAGTATCACCTACAGGACTACCTTTGAAATCCAGGAAAAAACCCTGCTCAGAAAAAAATCTGTATTTAGATATATAAAAAGTAATTTTAGTTTGGATTATCAAGGCAGTGGCTGACTGAAAAAGGCAAGAGTTCTTGTTCCTTTCCAGTAGTGGGAAAGCACTGGTCATTGTCCATGAAAACCAACATACTTCCCATTCCACACTCAGTCTGTAAATCTGAACTAAAGATTTTTTTATTAGGCTAGAGATGCCTCCCTATATTATTCTGAATAGGATTACCCAAATGAGCTGACTGCAGACATGTGATAAGTTTGGTTGTCAGAATGAAGAAAGGCTAAATTTGATTCAAAACCTGAAAGAATGTAGGAACTCCTGCTGATAGTATGGCTTCTTATTCCTCACTGAAAATAACTTGGTAGTGGAAGAATTGAGACACTTTCCTTCTTCTTGCTGTAAAATTGTTGTTGAATAACATTGTCTTTTGATCACAACTAATAAAAATAGCATTAAAAGTGTACCACCTTATATGGGCAGCAAAATATTATAGAATAACACTAGGCAAATATCTTAATTATTTCCAAAAGTATTTTTTAAAATAAAATTTGAACTTGCTTTGTCTATGTTTGCATTTGGTTTCTACATGTCAGAGTAAATTATATATGGAATGCGCACAGTCCTCAGAAATTAACCTGGTTTCACCTACTTTATGGTGAAACGTGAAAATATTAGCAGAGAGAATTTTGAATGTATTATTGTCTTGACAAAATACAATATTTAGGTATCTTCGTACAGTATATTATTCTTGGTGTTGCATTTCTCCAAATATAGGTAGCCTGTGGTTAATCAAAGCTTATCTATATGGCTATAACTTTGGTGGATACTTTATGTTTTCATGATTAGTCTGTCAAGAATTTTTCATAGAACTCATCAAAAAATGATGAGTTTTTCAATCATTTTGTTTATGTAAGAATATGTAAACAAGTCAATTGAAGAAAATGATAAAGTGCTTGTAAATGTTTTTAAGAGGAGGCCAGAAGGAATGCTGTCAATCTATGCATCACTGTTCTTCTTCAGCTATGAGATATGATGCACGAATAGAATTTTTCTTACACATGTTGTTTATTACCTGTCTTTACCTAGATTGTGAAGAAGATCTATATTTGATGAAGTAACATTAACAGCATATCAATCTCATTGTTTACGTGGTGTCTGCATCTGTTTTGTCAGAATCATCAATTATAGATTCCGTATTTCATAAGATGTAATTTAAAAGGATATATTTTTTCAGAGTTATCTGGTTATAAAATCCATATGAAATACTATTTTTTCACTGCAAGTAATTTCTCCAGCTTATATTAGGATTGGTCAGAGGCAAGCAGAGATCAACAGAATATAAACAGTTGAAGGTCAAGATTAAAAGGTTTCAGAAAATAACGCAGCTGTGCAAAATTTCACCCTTCTGGATGAGCTCACTTCTGCAACCAGCACAAAAGATGGGAAGGGACAGTTAAAATTATTTTTATACAGGGCACCCATTTACGCTACTTAATGGCAGACATGAGAATCTTAAATGCAAACCAAAATCATACCTCATTCTTAAGAACTGGAAAAAAAAGTCTCAGAAAAGTCAGGGAGACATAATCAGCATTACAACGACAATCTGCTGTCTTGTCCTGCTATTTCTCTGCTATTCCTGTGTCTCTAAAAGAGCTTAAAACTTTAACTGGATGTTTTCCTAATGCATGGAGTCTTCAGTGGGCAAAGAGATGACATAAATTGTTTGCATTATTCCTCCTGAAGTATTTGGTGCATGTCGTGGTTTAGCCCCAGCCAGCAACTAAGCACCGGCACTAAACTGGCAACCACGCAGCCGCTCGCTCACTCCCCCCACCCCTGTGGGATGGGGGAGAGAATCGGGAGAGCAAAAGCAAGAGAACTCGTGGGTTGAGATAAGAACAGTTTACTAATTAGAATAAAAAAAGGGCAATAATAGTAATGATAATAACAATGATTAAGATAATATAATATAATAAAAAGGAAAACAATGAGGGAGAGAAACGAAACCCGAAAAGAAGGAAAACAAAACCGAACCCAAAACCCCACAAGTGATACAACCGCTCACCACCCGCTAACCGACGCTGCCAGTTCCCGAGCCGCGATTGCCCACACTCCCCCCAGTTAATATACTGGGCATGACGTCATATGATATGGAATATCTCTTTGGCCAGTTTGAATCAGCTCTCTTAGCTGTGCCTCCTCCCTTCCCGGCTCCTTGTGCACCTGGCAGAGCAGGAGAGGCTGGAAAAGTCCTTGACTAGTTCAGCACTGCCCAGCAATAGCCAAAATATCAGTGTGTTATTAGTATTCTCATACTAAGTCCAAAACACAGCACTGCACCAGCTACAGTGAAGAAAATTGACTCTATCCCAGCTGAAACCATAACAGTGCAAAATAGATTTTGGGAGGAGGAGACTGCTAGTAGGTGTATGTCAGTGGCATTACATCTTAATGGGATTTTATGTGCCTTGCTTTCTGGGATGGTTGTAGGTTTTTGAGTTGATATGAGGTCATTAGTTACTCTCTTGCTACTAAGATGCATCCTGTGGGGAATTTGTCAGCCTTGCAACAATGAAGATGCAAAAGCTGTTTAAAAGTCACAGACAGCATTAGGAGGCAGTACTCTTGTCGTCTTTTCTTAGTTACAATACTGACTCCAGTATCTCATTTTAAAAATCTTGAGGTATGCTCTAAATTAACCAAAACATAACGAAACCTATGCTTTTAAGCATAGTTATCCTGGAAGGCTACAAGTAGTTATCAGAAAAGAAATGGTATGATACTTAACCAGTGGTACCTGAGAACAGATCACTGAAAATGCAGAATCCCCACCTCACCCCTGCTAGCTGAGTAATCTGGGTGGCCTCAGAGGTGTCCTCATACTCCTTTAACAAAGTTTTCAAGATAAGTTATTGTTCTGCTATGTATTGGCCCCCACTTGGCAAATCAGCTTTGTGAGTTTAGGGTGAATTTAGCAGCTGCAATCCATACAGCTCCAATAGCTTTTGCACTGTTTTGACCTAAGATGCCTTGCTGAGAATTTTGTGTATGGCCTTTCCACTGAGATATGGATACACTCTGAGTAACCTCCAGCATATATATTATTTCTTATCGTAGATCTCTGCCTGTTTCTCATAATTGTTTTTACAACAGTATCAATAGTAGATTTTTAGTGAGCAAAAAAGAAATAAAATAATAAGCCATCAGCTTTTTTCCTGCATATCTCATATGTGTGAAATTCAGAATGCTAACTAGAATATTTAGGAATCCATGGCTTCTTATCAGTGGTAAAATTTCAACTTTACGTGCCATCTTAATAGTAGGATACAGTGTTACCATAAGTAATTTTTTCTGGTAATACTAGGAATGAGAAATGAATAACTAAGGATCCATTGCTGAATAATGAATAAACGAAAGGCTTGATTAGCACCTTTCAGCTTTAAGATAATTTTAGTGCCACAGCTATTTGAGTCAAGAAGATATGTCGCTGAGAGTAAAAAGAACAAAAGAGCAAACCATTTGAAATGCTGCTGTTAAACCTGTACTGTGTGGTTATAGTCACATATTTGTCTGGTTTGTGATACTCTCACTTAAGCTTTAGGAATACCTCATGCAGAAAAGCCTGCAAAATTTGTTTTTATTACTATTAACAATAGCAGTAGATCATGTATGTAGTATCATAAATCAACCTATCAGTTCTCAATATTTGATTCAAGAGCCTACTACAAACAGAATGAATGAAACAATAAGGGTCACAAAATAGTGAGCTAATTAATTAGGTGCATTAAAGAAGATGAGACAATTCTAGCTGAGGTGTGATACAAAAGGGAAACTTTTCTGACTTCAGCATAGGACAACTTGTACAATAGGAGAGAGATTATTTGCAAAATTTGTATGGCTAGGGAGTTTGCAGGACTACAGGGAATAAAAAAATGTGTAATAGGGGAAAAAATCTGAATGCTGAAAATGTCCTTATATACCACACAAACTTGAATAGGATTAGTAATTACCTCTCTCTCCACGTGCACACTTATACACACACAAGTACTAGCAGCGTTAATAGAACACCAAAATATCGGAGCTACAACTGCTAATACTAGTAGTAGTAGTAGAGTTACCAATGCACAGGTGAAAAATAACAAAAGATCAAGAAAAAAAGTGATGGATTTTGGTTTATCACTAATAACAAAAATAAATCCATCTATCATTTATATTTTTCAGATTTGGAGAAAAATAACTATTTAGAAACTTGTGTGAGGCTGAAAAATAACAACTTTGCCCAGCCAAATCTAAATCACGGCACTCCTACATTACTGTAAATATCCAGATTAAAAATCCATGCAAGTTTCCTTAAAAGATGGACTTACATTTCCCAGCTCATTTTGTTACCTATGCATTTTAAAAATAATTAATATTAACCAATATACAATACCTACTGTTTTATTTTTGTCCTACACAAAAATCTCTTCTTAGAATGGTATGGAAGCGATTCACGATACTGACAAAATCTGCATAGCCATATGAATATGTGAAGCCACCCTGACTAGGTTTTGTCATAGTATGACTCAAAATCTATGTGGTCCAATTTGGCTTCTGTTCTTATAAGGTTGACGAGACCTAGGAATTGAATACCAACAGAAGCTAGGCTTGGAATGTGTGCACATAGGGAAGAAATTAATCTTAAAATACAAGGATACTGTATCTTCAGTATCTACTAGTAATGCAGTAATGATGAAATCATACAAAAATGGGGAGCTCAAAGTTAGACTATTCAATTTCATATCTATTCTTACAGAAGTTTTCAGCTGTAGATACTCATATACAAGAAGAGTATGAATCACTCACCAAATACTAAATTTTCATCAGTAAAGCTGTCTACGCTGCTGGCAGTTAGGGATCCTGCTTGCAATGTTTTAAAATACATTATGTTTTCTTTCATCCTGTACAAAACAGGATACAGGTGCATTTCAAAACCCACTGAAGTTAACTAAAACACTTCCCCTAAGTGGATCACAACCATAGCACTTTACAGGATTTGGGATTTTTATTCTTATTTTTCCCTTAAACAATGACAGTGTATTTATTCTGCTTAGGAAGAACTATGAATAGTCTCACCCCAAGTTGTCACTTATCATAGGCTGCTGTTTCACCACAACTACTTAGGCGGAGTTCCTCTAGCTCATATTGCAATCTCGTTTAGTCCCAGGTAGAAATATTCTTGATCTCAGTAGAAAAAACAAGGTTGAATAAGAGAAAAAACATAACATTATTTAAGAAACTTAACCTGTTGATAAGCAGTGAAAAACACGCCGAGGGCATTGCTAGAGATTCTTGCACTGCTGCTTTAGCTGCGTCCTCTGGGCAAATTAGGCCTCCAGTCTCTTCAGATAATTAAAACCGCATGTTCTCTCACTTCATCCACAACCTACATTTTTAAAGTGTGAAAGGAATTTAACCACTCCAGTGCTCTGCAATGCTCATTGTATGTTTAACAGCACAAGCTAGCAGGGCTTCTCATCATCCCTAGCTCGGAGCCGGCGCAAAGTGACTCTGGCATGTGGTGGTGGGCGTCTAACTGCAGTCACTGTAGCTGAGGTGTGAGGATGGTGTGATCACCCCTCCAGAGAGAGGGAATTGGAAAGGAGAGACCGAAGAGGAAATCCTAGTAGCTGCCAGACCTTGAAAAGGATGTTAGGCTCTTTATGGTAGCAGCAATTTGTGAGTTTGGTTTGGTGGTTGTTTTGTTTTTGTTTTTT
>VZTV01014037.1:5801-17710 GCA_013400875.1 Anhinga rufa
TCCACCAGGCAGCTCTCCAGCCATTCTTCCCCAAGCCTGTAGTGTTGCATGGGGCTGTTGTGACCCACATGCAGGACCTGGCACTTGGGCTTGTTGAACCTCATACAGTTGGCCTTGGCAATTTCATTCCAGGGTAGTAATGGGGAGCCATGGGTTATGGGCATGGACAATTTTTAGGTAGAGTTGGGATGTTTTTCCCCAACCCTCAGCCAGGTACATCACTACATTTACTTATATTGAACTCAATACATAAACTTTATGTTTTTGTCAGTGTTGTAGACTGTGCAGATCCCTGTCAGCAGTTGCTATTCCTGCTACTCTGGAATATCGTAAATTTTGTTCAGCACTACCTTTTTTGTTCTGATAATTTTTATACAAAATACAGTGTAAATCTTTTGTCTTACAGTCAGTATAGTATAAATGCACCACTTAAACATTTTGCACAGTAATATCAAATTATTTACCAATGTAGTACAGTGGTTTGCATTTGACCTCTTCCCTTTATCTCTATTCTTATGCAGAGCAAAACTGGGGAGGGTTAAGTGTCTGGAGCAACTTGGGAAGAATGTTGCTATCACGTCAAGGTGAATTAATGGGATATTTCTGCCAAGTAGATTTTGTTCATTTCATTCTGAAGATTATGAGATTTTTGAAACCAAGAAGGTAGCTGGTAAGCTTTTCTTACAGGCCTATGCAAGTCCAAACCCTTCACACTGACTTTTCCATTGTTACTTGGACAATGCAGCCTGCATTTGAAAGGGTTCCTTTTGAACAAAAGTAAAAGTAAATATCTAGGACAGGGATTGAGCCAAATTCCATATGGAAGCAAACAAGGGGCAAGGGCTTATTAACTGGGAATAGAGTCTTTCTACTCCTGCCTGAGGAAGGAATGGTGTAGTAAAAGTGCTTCACTTTGTCTAGGTATTGAAGACAACCACAGAAGATATAGTTGAAGTCAATATAAATAAAAACTTGGTGGGTTCTGCGATGGCTGGCAGCATAGGGGGGTACAATGCCCATGCAGCAAACATTGTGACAGCTATCTACATTGCCTGTGGTCAGGTACGTTTGTTTTACACCAGTTCAGATTTTCTTAACCAGTTCAGTAATTCTTAACCAAACACTGAGTTGAATGTTTTGGTTTTGTTTTGTTTCTCTCCTTCCTGATCTGAAGGATGCTGCGCAGAACGTGGGCAGCTCTAATTGCATCACTTTGATGGAGCGCACTGGTTCCACCAAGGAAGACCTGTACATCAGCTGCACGATGCCTTCTATAGAAATAGGAACTGTTGGTGGAGGCACCAACTTGCTCCCACAGCAGGCCTGTTTGCAGGTATAAATCAGAAAGTTTAAAGCAACTTAACTTCTTACATCAAAGCTCACTTTCACGTTGTGTATATTGTGTCCAAGTAATGTTGTGGGAATGGGGCCTCTTGAAACTTGGTGGGTTTGACCTGAAAATTTTAGAATTATCTGTTGATTTGTTTTCATTTATCTAAAGCTTAAGGTGTTCAATACTAGAGAGACTTAAAGCTAGTTGATTAGATATAATTTGGAAAGACTTGCTTTAACAGTAAATTTAGCATAAGTTAATGTAGATTTCATAGCTTAATATTGTATATTTTTCTCTCCAGATGTTAGGGGTTCAAGGTGCAAGCCAAAGTAATCCTGGTGAAAATGCCCGTCAGCTTGCTAAAATTGTATGTGCTACGGTGATGGCAGGGGAATTATCACTAATGGCAGCTCTTGCAGCTGGGCATCTAGTCAAAAGCCACATGATCCACAACAGGTGAGAAATGGAAAAATTATTGTCTTTCTCTGCTGCTTTGTTCTTCTTCCAAGCACACAAGATTCAATAATAATTACATGAATAATTGCAACATATAATAACCGTGTAACATTTTAACTATCTTACTGTTGTTATAAGGTCAAAAATAAATCTACAAGATCTTCAAGGAACCTGCACTAAGAAGGTGGCTTGAATTCTAGAACGGCTTTTAAATGAAGAATTGTTCTAGCAACTGACCAGGTGTACAGGGAATAAAGAAATCTGTGAAGTTTAGAATGAAAATCACCTTCAACTCAGTGATGTCTGTGTAAGAAAAACTGAGAGATCAATGGACTTGTGTGAGACTACTTACGCCTTTGACCTTCTTCAGTGGTTAGAGATGACCATGAAAGAAGTCAGATGTCTTGAACGTGGCTTTGGAATTCTTACTCCTACACATCATTTTCTAAAGGGTCAGTCTTTTATGTTTTTACAGGTTGAGATTATTTTGACTAGTAAGCTCCAAGCTGAAAAGTGATGTAATGTACTTTGTACATTCTGGGGAAAAAAAAAAAAGGTCGAAACTTGGCTTGAATGCATTGGTCCTTGCCATCTTTTATTTTCTGGTTAGACAAGCATGTCTCTTAAAGTGATGGCAAGCCTAATCACTTTCTATGAACTCCCAATTTTATTTTTGTTCACATGTAAAACTTAGGCTATAAGACACTTTTATTGATCATACTACTTTTATAGAAACCTCTGTCTATTTATGGTACTTAATTTGCTTGCTGTTCTGGCTAAGCAGCATTCAGTGTTTCAACTTCATGATTTAGGTTATTCCTTTGTGGAAAACTTGTGACCTGTAAAATTCTGAACTGTTAAATATAATATGTACTGAAGTAGGGAAAAACAGTGACTTCAACTGTTTTGTTGTTTTGTTCCTGTAGAAAAAAACAGATTTTGAAACTGGTAACTCCACAACCCAGTTACATGTCAGACAGGTTAGTAATTTAAGCAAATGCAGTTTCTCAAACCTTTTTTTGATAGGAGTGCATTCAAACAACAGGAGTTGAGAGCAGATGTTTACACTTCTTTTAAAAGATGTCTGTTAAGGTACAGTGTGTTTGTATATTCCTAATTATTATTTTTTAAAGTGTTTGACACTTATTCCCCAAGAATAGGTGTGTATCCACTGCCAAGGCTGATATAAAATGAAGCCAGAAAATCACTCTGTCCTTTAACAGTAGGATTTTTTTACATTTTAATTCCTTTTAAACTTTATTTTTGAAGGGGGGAGTATTTATTTTAAGAAGAAATCTTAGCCTTTTTTGAATGGAAAGTGTTGATTAAGGGGATTAAGTGAAGTGACATGTTAATACAACAAGCAGTTTTTGTATTAAAATACTGTACTTGGACCAGTGAAGCAGTCTCAGGTGTTCTTAATGTAATACAGAAAACCCAGGTGTATTCTGGTTCAATTCACTGTTGGGAATATTGCTAAATGCATCGCCTTGCCTAGTTAATCACAGGAAGAAAATTGTCAATATGCTTGATGATGATTATTTTTTTGTTTGGTTTGGGTTTATTTTGTTTGGGTTTTGGGGGGTAAATCAGTGGATTGGACAGGCATTCTTGCAGGAATGCAGCTGGTTTCCTAGAGGGGTGACGAGCAGAGGTGCTCTTCTAATGTGCAGATTTGATATAAATCATGATGGGTTGTTTTGTAGTACATCAACACATTAATATCATTATAATGAGCTCATAAAGCTAATGTGCAAGCATGAAGACATCCTACATGCTAGATGTGTTACGATAGCATGTAAATATCATGAATATTGATCTTCCTGCAGTATTGTTGCTAATATCTACCATTTTATTTAAGGAAATTTGGAACTACTTGGTTTCTGTGTTCATTCAGTGATCTTATTTGAAGTAACACTGTTCTGGCAATAAATGGTGGTTCAGTGTTCATTTTGGTGGATTTAACTGACATTCTGTCTTGCAGAATTAACATTTTGTATTATTACTAAACTGTGTACATTTTGGTACAGAATTACTTTTTCAGTTTCAGTAAAACAATGGAAAATATGTTGGCTTAATTGTGATATTTTAAGCTTACTTCACAACTTAGTGACATGCCTTAGTGGACAACATAAAATAAGAGGCTTAAGGAAAATGTGACACGTACAGCGCTAAATGCAGTGGGGCTATGACACTAGAACTTCCCAGCTTTGTTTGCAGAAGCCGTTACTCGTGCGCTCTCCTTGAAGCTAATTACACAGTTTGCCCAAGTGGGAGAGCTGATTCACCACAGCATTAGCGATACCTGCCACTGGGGCCTATCCAGGCATTTCTCCTATCTTCTGGAAAATGGTTGGATTATACTTGTGGTAGTTTCTCATGTGTCCACCAAAACCAAAATTTCAAAGGTGCTTTTTAATCTGTTGACTTGTTGCCTGAATATTAAACAGTGCTTTCAGCAGGAAAATGTGATTTTACAAAAATAGACAGTATTGTATATTCTTGCAAGATAGGTTAAGTTGGAAGAGTAAAAGAACCCTTCAGTACCACATCAAGAGCTGTTTGAAATCCTTATTAGCGCTTTTAATATCATAATACATGTTAACAGCAATGCAGTTAAGCCTTTTTGTCAGTACCCCACTAAAGTCCTGGGAACTTAGCAAATGTCCCCCTCATCCCCTCTTTTCCTCACCTGTAGTGCAGCTCCCATCTTTGGTCTTGGTGATGTCCATCAGTCTAGAGTCAGGCATGCCATGCGGCCTGCATTCTTTTTCAGTCTCCTCAGAACTACAGGTTTTATAGCAGAAGGTGTTAGAACATCTGGGGAAGTGGAGGGGTCTTGTTCCCCTGCGTACACACTGAAAATCCTGTGTAGCAAGATTGCTGCAGTCCAAGAAACAGCCTTGTACTGCTTGTTTTGAGTCCTTAGCAAAACCAAACCAGCTGTCTGTAATCAAGTTTCAAAAGCTGCTGCAATTTAAATGCTATACTATTACAGTTGATAGTTTTCCAAATATCTTAAAACCCTAGAAAAAAATAAAGCCAGTAAAAATTGTGTATTTGACTCTGGTAAATAGTTTGCTTCTGTCTTTACCTAGATCACCTCCTTTCTTCTTGATGTTCTGACTCTGATGTACCACCCTTACACCCCAGTCCCCTTCCTGCCATCTGACGGGAAGGTTGCAGAGCTGTGAGGCTGGGACGTTCTCTCTACTTACACAGTCATTGTCCACTTTAATTTCTCTCAGCCAGCATAAGATGTTAGCAGTGATGTGTGCCTTACCTAATCCTCCTGACAGGACAGGCGGCTTCTGCTCCTGCAGTGCAGGGGTGTAGCTGGCGGTGGGAGGGGGGTGTGCCAGCAAGGGGCCCTGCTGTGGTGTTGCTGAGCAGGCACGCCGGCTCCCAGCGGAGAGCACGGCTGAGAGCCCGCCTGCGTTCTCTTGGGCGCAGTCAGGTATATCTGGGTTCATCTGTGCACAGCACCGTCGGGACAATATCTTTGGCATGAACCCTGCCCGTAAGGTGAATACAGCTCTGAGAGAAGCTGTGGTAGATGGTCCATCCTCCCACTCCTTTTCAGCTGCCTTTTGGGGTGGAGTGAGATCTCTTGCTACTCACAGTGCTATTAAGATACATTATTGTCTCCACCTTTTTGGTGACATGGCTTACCATTTTTGAGGTTGTGTCCCTCTCTCTGTCCCTTTGGCCATGTTAGGGAAGGCTGACCCTGCACGGTGACACCTGCTGGAACAAGGAGGTGATGGTTTGGGCTTCAGGTGGTGCCTGCATTACAGCAACAGTTTCTCTGCTCCACAGATCCTCTCTGGTGCCTTGAGGGGCAGCTCATCTTCCTGGCAGGTTCATCTTGCCTCACATGCAAGGCAATTCCAGTGCCGTGCATCTGGTGAAACTCCTAGTGCTGACAGTTCTGTACCTTGTCTTATTGCCTAGAGACCACTGCTGGCCTTGGGCTCACCCTGGCATGTGTGCCAGCCTCGGGGAGGAGGCCTGCCTCTACAGCGCTCGAGGGCTTTTGCAGTCTATTACACAATGCAAAATTACCTGGTGTCCCATCTTCACCACTGGTGTGTGTTCAGCCCACTTCTTAATCCACCTAGGGGGGCACTTACGGGCTTGAACACCAGCTTTCACAGGTTCTTCCCAATTACAGAACCCAGCAGCATTCCCACTAGGGCTGAGGCTATCTAGAAAAATGCAGTGGGTTGACCCAGCCGCTTGCTCACCCCCGAACCCAGCAGGACAGGGGAGAGAATTGGAAGGACAAAAGCAAGAAAACTCATGGATCAAGATAAAGACCATTTAACAGGTAAAATGAAGCTGCACACAGAAAGCAAAATAAGGAATTTATTCGCTTCCTCCCATCAGCAGGCAGAGCCTCGGCACACTAATGGTTACTTGGGAAGATGAATGCCATAACCACGGATGTTCCCCCTTTCTCAGCCTTTCCCTGAGTTTTAAGTGCTGGGCATGACGCCATATGGTGTGGGATATCCCTTTGGTCAGTCAGGGTCAGCCATCCCACTGTCCCCACCCAAGCTCTCGCCCACCCCCAGCCCGCTGGCTTGCGGCGGGGCGCAGGGGAGAGAGAAGCACAAAATTAAAACCTCGATGCTGGCATACCCTGCTCAGCAATGGCCAAAACACTGGTGTGTTATCGACACTTAGTCACAAATCCAAACCACAGCCCCATACAGGCTGCTGTGAAGACAGTTCCATCCCAGCCAGAGCCTGTACAAAAAAAAGGAAATCTACATCTTGGCATCAGTCTCTGCTGAGATCCACAACAGTCAAACAAAGACCAGCTCTTAGAATCACAGAATGGTTTGGGCTGGAAGGGACCTTTAGAAATCATCTAGTCCACCCTCCCTCCCACGGGCAGGGACACCTTCCACTAGACCAGGTTGCTCAAAGACCCATCTAACCTGGCCTTGAACACTTCCAGTCACGGAGCATCCACACCTTCTCTGCGCAACCTCTTCCAGTGCCTCACCACCCCCATTGTAAACAATTTCTTCCCTACCTACTTTATTCTTCTGGAGAAGAATTGTACAAGGTCAACCCATTTTCATAAGCTAGAACACCAGGATTAAATAACCGTGCCATAAAAGTTATGCGATGACCAGTCTCTCCTAGGACCACTGGGTGAAAGACCAGACTTAGGCAAGTCTATCAAGCTTAAAGCAAGACTAGTCACAAAGGTCTGTACCTTCTCGCTCTCTGCCTGGTACCACACCACGGTTTGCCAAATTGCTTCCCACTTCCCCTGTAATGAAACACTGGTCTCCAAGATCAAATGGAAAGCAGTCCTACAGTATGTTTATGCCATATGCTGCATCATTATCAATCCACAATCTCAGACAAGTGGTCTTCCAAGGAGGCTGTCACCGTGTAAAGTTTCCCTGAAAACCTTACTTCACCCTCAAAACAAGTGGGCAATGTTGCTGCCTTCCTTTGCCCAGCACTGATTGCTCCATCAGTGTTTTGCCCACAGCCCACACCCAATCAAAACTGCTTTATACACTGTGCATGGGTATAACCATGCTGCCAAGGATAAAACTTTTTTAAAAGAGGTACTCAAAACAAGCCAAGTACTAGTGTAACAGTACATACAGCAGTCCAGGTAATTCCCCTTCTTTCATACGTGAGAGCTGGCATAGCTCTGTGTGAGCTGGTCCAGTTCAACAACACTAAACCAGATAAAATTAGTTCAACTTTTGGGAATATTGGCTCAAAAAAAATGTTTCATCAGTGAAAAAAATGGGCAGGTCTATCGGGCACATGGAGAGACACCACTGTTGGCAGAGTTTCTGGCTAAACAGAATTGCACTTTTTCAGGAATAATCTTGGCTTTGCCATGTGAAAATTGTTTCTGGGTAAGTAAGTCTGAAGAGTTGGACGCTCGCTAAAGAAATGTTCTCACAGCAACTTTTTTTAATATTTAACAAAGCACGCTAAATTGGTCATTTAAAATGCAGGGGAGACAGTCACATAGCACAGAAAACTACATGCAACTTCCCCTTTGTGAAGAGCTGGTGAAGACCATCTACTTCACCTCAGGAAAACTGTTTAGATTTTGCTAAAATACACACTGCCAGAAGTCACCATGTCTCTTTTCTAGCTCATTTGGTTCAGGAGTATTTTTACAGCCTGCTGAGATGATATGAAATAGAAACTCAGTGAAAAGGCATAACAGAGGGAAACGAGACCACGCTACCATGACCACCTCTTGGTCAAAGCACATGTTCCCAGCAGCTGGTCACCCCTCAAGGTAACAGCCATCAGCTGGGAACAGCAAATCTGGTTGTTTTCATAGTGTTTAAGAGCTCATTAAAAGCATTTGCATTTTTATAGTATGGCAGGAGCTCCTTGCTGAAAGCTTGTGGCTCAAGCCTCGCTGAGGAAAAGTGGCAGTGGTCCTGGTCTACTTCACAGAATTTGTTCCCAGCCTCTTAAATAAAAACAAAATTATAAACAAAGTAAATATGATTTAGATTTGTGAAGTCAAGTGGTTGAATGTTGTGAAGCATTGACTTAATATAGTCATGCAGTTGCATCTTTTGAGATAGGTCTTAGGGAGAGGGGAGATGGTCAGAGCATGACTCCAGAGCAGGTGGTGTGTGCAGTGGTGGTGCACCATGGGCAGCATGAGGTTTTGTAGCACATGATGTGCAGTGCACAGTGCCTGGTGTGCAGTGAGTGGTGTGTGGTGCGTGGTGTGTGGTGCATGCTGCATGGTGTGCAGCATGTGGTGTGCATTCCTGGCTGTGGAGGTAAGTCTCAGGATACAGACGGGGCTGGTGGGACACTCTTCATCTGTCTTTACATCTCCTGCCCTGCAGTGTAGGGTAGAAGACTTTGTCCCCCTCCCTTGGGGGCTATGTGATACAGTTACAATGGTGCCATATGAAGATTTTGATGCATGACCTGTAGGATCAAGATATGGCTGTTAAACCTGTTCAAGCGATTTAAGAACCTAGGTCTCATTGACCATTTTCATCATCATTTTAAATTGTACACCCAGATATAACCTTTCTTTCAGCTTACGCCCCATTCAGTATACAGGAGGGGTATATAAAGGCAGGGGTTTAAAGATCTGATGCTCTGAATGTTGATGTTTCCATTTCTCGTTTAACTTTGCAAGCAAAGCAAAGGGCACAGAAATGCAGAATAACTGTGATGATAGCTTTCCTAGTAATCACAGGCTGTACCTTGCTTAGGGCTCCCTTGTATTAAGTACTGTGCTGCCACAAAGATGAATACAGCCTCTGCTTATAAGGAACTGTTACATGTGACAATCTCAGAGGAAGGAGGATGCGTAAGTAAGTGTGATAAAAAGCAAGAGAAGAAAGGGACTGAAGTAACAGTAAAAAGTGCATTGTTTTACTCAAATCCATTGTGTTCTTCATTCAAAACTTTCTCTGATTCATATAGCATGATGACCTTTAAACACTGCTTGCTTATTCTGAGTTGGGCAATGATAAACTAAAATACATGTGTTTAATAAGTTCCTTTGTCTCTGCTAACAACACCATAAAAGCCCTTTGTCTGGTGTACATCACCAGCCTTCCCAAAAACTGGTTGTGTGACTACTGGAGACCTCTGGCTACCCATTACCTCCTGAGCCTCCTTTTGTTTGTTTCAACTATGCATCTTGTCTTATGCTGAGGTTATAAACCCTTTGGAGGAGGGGTTGTCTTTCCTTTTATGTCTGCATGTTGCCTCAGTCTACTAGAAATCTGAAGACTATTAATGCAAATGAGAATGCTTATTTATTTGAATGTGTTTATTCAGAAAATACTCATCATTGAGCTATAATGTCCTTGGCATACTTTCAACTGTACATAAACAGGAGGGATACAAAATAAAAGTTAACTAAAGCAGTAACACTTTATCGTCAGCCCTCACAACTTGATTATTATCACAGTTTTAAAAGTTCACCATGAATAGTGCCACCCTGTTTAATTTTAATTGAAAAACCCTTAATTTCCAAGAATGTTAACTTCATCAATAGGCGGTCACACAGCTGGGTGTTGCAAAATGTTTGGAAGTTAGACAAGTCACAGCACATCAGACAGTGGGAGAATGCACAGCTGTTAAAAGGACAGTAATAAAGCCTGGGCTGCAACCTCATCATTCCGAATAATTTGAAAACTCTAAAGTAAATAAACCTTATATCCCACTCCTATGGCTTCCTACGCAGCCATTGCAGGTGGCTTTGTTGTTTTGTTGAGGTTTTTGTTGGTTTATGTGACTGAACTAGATCTTGATCTATATATCATCTATGCTTTCTTCTTTAATTAGGGCAGCAGTTTGAGTGCAAGAAGCAGTAGAGGGAAGAAAGTAAAGGTGTTTGTGAATTAGTGGGAAATTGGACTTTCAAAGCAATCATCACTGACACAATGAATATAAGGGAGATGCAAAACTAGAACTTTCATGTGATGGTGAATAGGAGGGTAAGGAAAAGGTGAGGAAAATTAATTCATCTGTTCTCTGAATTCTGAAAGAAGCCATAAATTTGGGAAAGGCCAGAAGGAGGGTAATGTATCTGAGATGCATGCAGGTGATGATCTGGCTAGAATTGTTAAATAAGAAGAGCAGACAGGAAGGACTACAGTCTAGAAAGTACTGGGAAGATAAACATAGCAAAAGGTAGATATACAGAGCAACGGAGAAAGAAGTGTTAAAACTTGCAGTCAGACTGCAAACAAGTGACAGAAAATAAAGTGCTGGTGTGATTAGTGATTGAGAAAAGCATGGGAGTTGGTGAGGGATTGAAAGGAGCTCAGTTTTGGCCAAGTTAATTTTAAGCAGGTGATCAGATATCCAAAGTAAAGAAGAAAGAAATAGTGTATTTGATCAAAGGAGACTACTCATGGGTAACAGAACAGTTTAAAAGAATTTTGGTTTGTTTAAGGTTAAATATAGTACTTGAAGCATATTAGGCAGATGATATAATCCAAACAAAGGTCATAGAGTGAGAGTAGTCAGGGGCCAAGAACTGTTCCCCAGAGAGGAAAAGCGGGGATACCTAAAATAAATCTTGAAGTGGTGCTAGGGAGGAGTAATGGACACAAGGTAAGACAGCACCACAGAAAGGAGGGTCAGCAAGAGCTTCAGATGTGGAGCATATTCAGCAACCTCAGAGGTAACAGAGAGATACAGGTAGGGGACAAGTGTTTACCTCTGCAAGGTGGTTGTTACAGCCCTTCACCAGAGGCAGGAAGGGCAGAATGAGGTCTCGAGTTGAATCTAGGGCATCTGGAGGAGAACACTTCACAACCCCAGGCAGGGAGTACTTGTTCAGCAAGGTGGCAGCCAGTGGCACAGAGAATGCAAAGCACTAAATGACCAGTTTCTAGAGATAGCCTTCTGCTGACATCCTACTCTTTATACCTCTCCATTTTTAAGCATGAAGTAGTGCACACAGGTGCCATACTCGTACTTTCTAAGTGCCTTTATAAACATATTTCCAGATGTATCTCCTACCTGTACTCTCTATGTTCTTGTTCCTGTTGGCAGAACTGTGGGCTGCACCCACCTGGTCCAGAGACCTTAGACAGGTCCTCTATTGCCCAACATAGTCATGTAGCAGTGTCTACTATTTTTGCCACTGATTTAGCCTAAAAGTCACTCGAAGACCAATGTTGTGTTTCATTGGCTTCTTGATCATATTTTGAAACATGCTTGGACACTCACTCAGTCAGATCATTTGATTAACTGTACACAATTTGACAACTTGAATAAGAAATATAGTAGCCTACATAATTTGAATTTACTGTTTAGTGAGAAGTGTCCTTATTCTTTTAACTTCTGTAGTATATTTTCAATGGTATGAAATAATTTTAGGTACTACATTTATACACTAAGGAATGTTTCTACAGAAGACATTCAGCCTATGAAGGTGTCATCATGTCCATTTGGAAGGTTTTGCTCCACAGGTTTTCTCATGAGCTGTTAATTGCAAACAGGGTTAATTTGCTTTTAAACTCTTTGCATTGTCTCACAGTGCCCTTTTTTTCCTTATGCCTCTGTCATCAGCTAGTTCTCTGCCTCACGTTCCCCCCAGTTTTCCCCTGCTGCAAAAAGGAACTTCAAG
>VZTV01014048.1:0-45866 GCA_013400875.1 Anhinga rufa
TTTTTTTTTTCCCCTTTTTGTTTAGTATTTGAACAACAGGATCTTTGGTTTCATTCATCAATAATCAAGAAAATACTAATTGTTCCTTCATTTAGTCTTGATGGAGAGCAGAGACAAGCATGTTGAGAGCCACCTTAACCTCTGAATTAGCAATATGTTGCAAGATCTCAACAAACATGGCAGTTTCATTTGTCACATTTCACTCATACTAGGACTTCTTGAATTCAGAGGCATACAAACATGTATTTGCTCTTTCACAGAAGAAAATAACTAATCAAATAAGTGGATTTCATTAAAAAGTTCATTAAAAGTGAAGCATACTGCACCAAGCTGAGTAACAGACTAAATTTTGCCTTGGGCAACAAGCAGAATTTATTTACTTTTTGTCCCTTTATCTTCCAACCCTCTCATGTCAGACTGTGATGGATGAAGTGAAAAGAGTTTCCACACCAAAATCTGAATTCTCAGCAAATTGCTGACAGCTGGTGTCATTCCAAATTAGAGATAGGCTATTACTAGTGATCAGCTTATTCCATGAATTTAGCCTCTTTGACTGCTTGCAAATTATTTGTGAATTGGTTTTGATTTTTCATGTGCATTTGTTTGTAATTGATTTTTGTTTGAGATACTGTTTGTGTGGAGAAATGTTAATCGTGTGGGAAACTTGTTTATCCCTGTCTAAGCTTTGTAGTATTTTTTAGATAACTCATCTTACTATTTTCATTCTAACCAAAAGAGGTTATTTTCTACTTAGCATTTATTCACTAGCATATTTTTTGAGAACTTGTTTTGTGAAAAATTTAAATTGTGACAGAAAGATCTGCAATACGAACCATTCAACAAGTCTTTTTGAGCAAGTATACTCGGCTCTGCCTCTGTGCGAACACTCCTGCTAAATGAAACCTGTCTATCAAACGCTTTATGACTGGACAGGAGAGAAAGGTCACTGGTACATAGCAAGCACCACAGTAAAAGCACATTTTCTTTGCAAGAACATATAAAAACAACATTATGCTTCATTTGTGTAATTCTAATTCAGTGATCTCTTTTGCATTATCAGTTTCTTTGAGATGTGTCAGCTCAGTAGACACTGACAGTATCAGCAAAAGAGAGAAATTAAAGGACATGTAAAAACAAAATACCACACCTGTTTCTTGTTTATATCATTCCTTCCTGATGTGGAGTATATTATTCTTTCCCTTTTTTTTCTTTTTGCAACAGACAGAGATCATTTAAAAAAAGCACCTAAGCAGTAAAAATCTTCACATTATCTTTTTATAACATGCTTATTATTCACTCTCTGTCTCATCTTGGCTCTTTTTCTAAGGAGCAGAATTCCCTCACCGTTGATTTTGTATTCTAAATCTCATGCTTCTCATTTCTGACCAAAAAATATGAGAAGGAAAGAAAGACCGAACCAAGTTGTGTTGTTCTATGCTGTTTAGATGATTATATATAAAAAAAAGGAACCTTGCTGCAGTGCCAGGAGAATGATCTTGATCATCTGGAAAATTTTGGCAGGGAGGAGAGACTTCCCTCTACTTTCTGCATGTTGCCTGAACCAGTTCTTTTCCTTACTTATTGTAGAACGTTTTGTTCAACAGGGTCTTTAAATGCTTGCATACTACCTTTATTTCATATTTCTCACAGCACAGAATTCATATTCTTTGTTCCTGATCATGTTCATTAAGAGAAATAGTCCCAGAATAAATCTTTACTCTCCAACCTTTATTTTTTAGTTTTGGAAGATTTTTTTCTCTCTCTCTTTCCCCCCTTCAGTTAGATCTATAATCAAAAAAGCCATGCTCTATATTTAGTTCACCAGTGGTAAAAAATGTCAGAAATCTCAGGAGACACTTGTCTCATAGGAAGAGACAGGTCTGTATCAAAAGTGAATTCTATTAAAAATGGACTTTAGTTTGTGGAGATCTCATAAGCACATCTCTAATCAAAATGGAGTAATTGCTGCACCAAAGCAGCATTCATACAGAATATACATTTCAATGCAGCTGAGCTTGAGAGGGAAGATTAAAATGATTTCAGGAAGGGATATGCATGATTCAACACCAAGTAAAGGAATAATCTTTAGAGAACACAGAAAAGTGGTTCTTCTCAGAAGTATAATTTCTGCTGCATGCAAAATGCATTAACATGAGAAAAGAGGGTTGTGATAAGGTTCCATAATACTGAAGCTACATTTGTTTGTTCCAATGCTCTTTGTGTGACATCAGTATTTATTGCCTTACTGATTTGCATTATATGTCAATACGCATGCATCATTCTGGGGCTTCCATGAATCACATTGCTCCTTTCATTTGTCAGGTGCCACAGTGTCAGCCGGACTTGTGCTGCCTCCATTCAAGGCTGACAAATTCAGCAATGATAAAGTCACCCTCCTTTTTCAGTATATATGCAGAATGTCTTTGCTAATTTAAAACGATCTATAATTCTAAAGGTACTTACAACACTGATGTAGTTTTCATCCCTGTGAAAACTGCACCCCTTACAACACCCCACTGATAGAGGAATACTACTATTATTTTCATTTTACAGATGCAGAATTGCAATAGACAGAAAAATGACTTCTCCAAGGTTACACAGTAAGTCTACAGCAAAGCGAGGCATTATCTGAGATTTCAAAGCTTCAGGCTAGCACTATAACTATTGGACCAAACACTTGTCTTCTTTTCAAGAACATACTGTATCCTAAATAGAGAAGTGACACAAATCCTTAGAGGAAAGAAAATTAATCCTAAAGCACACATTTCAAATCTGTATATAACATTATGCCTACCATACAATTTTCCCCGTACATTTCTGAAGCTTTAAGAGTATCACGTATCAGAGAAGCTTAGATTCAGGTGCTAGTCTTTTCTCTTTTTTTTTTTTTTCTTCTCTCCCAAATAATAATAATAATAATAATAAAAAAACCACAGTAAGTCTCCAGCAAAAGTTTTCAAAGCTTCAGGCTAGCATTACAGCTATTGGACTAAATATTCATCTCCTTTTCAGGATCCTTCAGCATCCTGAACAGAGAAGTGATAATAAGCTACTGCAAATTTGAAAGCAAGTAGGACTGTTGTTTGATTACTTCACTGCACAGTAAGGAGAACCATTAAAGCATGACATTTTCATATATTTTAAACAGTGGTTGATCAGAGTTCAAGGTAGGTGATACTCAGGTAGGAGAATGAGAACGAAGAAGGGGAAAGACTCTTACATAATGTTTATTTTTCTTACTTCTCTTTTTTGTTCATCTCTGTTTAAAGAGAAGAAAGACAGAACTTCAGGTTATTCTTACATAAAGGTGATAAAAGTTATTAAATTATAATCCCGTTAACTTAGTACATTAGCCTTGGTTTTTTTTAAACTTCAGGAGTATTTCAGTTTGTCAAAGCAGACTGGTTCTTTAAAAAGTGGTTGAAATCTTTTTCCGTCAATCTAAATATAGGGAATAAAGAACTTTTTTCCAAGAGTTTTATAAACGGAAAGGGAACAGAACAAGCAAGAGGCAACATGTGCTTTAAAGCAGGTTGGCTACCATTTGCAAAAGTCACGTAACACACCCTGTAAC
Source organism: Anhinga rufa (assembly GCA_013400875.1). NCBI lineage: Eukaryota > Metazoa > Chordata > Aves > Suliformes > Anhingidae > Anhinga > Anhinga rufa. Next base: position 3,575 of record VZTV01014048.1, read on the forward strand.
AGGCCAGTTCTATTTCTTCTTCTATTTAGTAGGCGAACTTGGGCCTTGCTTTTAGTATGAGTGCTATTATTGAAATAATGAAAGATTGGTAAGGTGGAAACACGATGGTAGATAAAATGCATGGTTCTCTTTCAAACTCTAGGATGGCTGTAATATAAGTGGTGGAAAAAAGAAGAAATAAAAGAAAAATCATTATGATACAGATGTTTACAGACCAACTCCAGAGACAGTCTAGTTTTGGGCCTTCTTCTTTCTTAGATCTTTGAGACTCACATTTTTTATATGACGGTCACATTTGCACATCAAGATAAAATGTTTGCTTTACACATTAAGTTCACTACTACATTTTATTGATATTCATGTTTAAGTTAATTTCTTAACATTATGTTAATTTAGATCTATATAAGAGTCTATCATTTAGAAGAAAGAAGTGAAGGGATATGTGAGTAGGATAGATTTCTAGGATATTTATACTGGCTGTTTCTGGCAAAAAGAATAATACAAAGCCATGTTGGTGCTCTTAGAAAAGAAAAATGTTGACTTAAAAAAATGGGCTATCTGGCAGTGGTATTTGACCCTGTTGCTAAACTGCCCTACTGACTGCTCTCTGGAGTGGCCTTCCCCACACACTTGCTGAATAAATATATAATTATTTACATCAGAATGAGATTTGCTTTACTGCTTTCTGCTGAAATTATCTATCAGGGAACTTCCCTACCGAGTATTACATAGGAAGTCAGTCTCTACAGTCAACATAGCCTTGTCTGGCTTTACAATCAATGAATCAAACTTGATTTTAAAAATGACAGAGAACCCTTCCAGAACAGCCACTGGTACTGAAGAGCACTCTTTAGGGATATCGGAAAATGATATTCAAGTCCCTGTTACCATTTCAAAGCAGTCTACCTGTCTATGTGTATCTCCCACTGTGGTGGGTTGACCCTGGCTGGAAGCCAGGCGCCCACCAAAGCTGCTCTATCACTCCCCTCCTCAACTGGACAGGGCAGAAAAAAGCTCATGAGTCAAGATAAGGACAGGGAGAGATCATTCACCAGTTACTGTCACGGGCAAAACAGACTCAATTGGGGAAATTAGCTTAATTTATTGACAAACAATAAGAAGTAACACAAAATCCTAAAAACACCTTCCCACCCCTCCCTTCTTCCTGGACTTCACTCCCAGTTTTCTCTCCCTCCTCTCCCCACACCAGCAGTGCATGGGGATGGGGAATGGGGGTTGCGGTCAGTCCATCACACGTTGTCTCTGCAGTCAGCTCATCACACGTTGTCTCTGATGGTCCTTCCTCCTCAGGGGGAGGACTCCTCACACTCCTCCCCTGCTCCAATGTGGGGTCCCTCCCATGGGAGACAGCCCTCCACAAACATCTCCAATGTGAGTCCTTCCCACAGGCTGCAGTTCTTCACTAACTGCTCCAGCACAGGTCCCTTTCATGGAGTCACAGCTCCTGCCAGCAAACCTGCTCCAGCCTGGGCTCCTCTCTCCCCACGGGCCCACAGCTCCTGCCAGGAGCTGCTCCAGCGTGGGCTCCCCACGGGGTCACAGCCTCCTCCAGGCACCCACCTGCTGTGGCGTGGGGCCCTCCACGGGCTGCGGGTGGATATCTGCTCCACCGTGGCCTCCCTGGGCTGCAGGGGCACAGCCTGCCTCACCGTGGGCTTCACCGCGGGCTGCAGGGGAATCTCTGCTCCGGCGCCTGCAGCACCTCCTCCCCTCCTTCCTCACTGACCCTGGTGCCTGCAGGGCTGCTCCTCTCACGTATCCTCACTCCTCTCTCTGGCTGCAGTTGCACAGTCTTTTTTTTTATTCCTCCTTCTTAAATACATTATCCCAGAGGCACTACCACTGTTGCTGATGGGCTTGGCCTTGGCCTGCAGTGGATCCATCTTGGAGCTGGCTGGCATTGGCTCTGTCGGACATGGGGGAAGCTTCTAGAAGCTACTCACAGAAGCCACCCCTGTAGTCCCTCCACCATCAAAACCTTTCCATGCAAACCCAATACACCCACATTGCAGAAAAGTATTTTCGCCACTGTTATTGGAGTACTCTTTTCTGTCTGCACAAGGAAAGTGGTATCTAGGAGGAGATGAATGGCTGACAGCCTTGTGCAGAAGGAGACAGCTCGCTGTCCAGAACTGCTGCCTGTGTTACATACGCTAACCATGGTTTGATTGCTCAAGTGCCACGGAATGCATCATGAGCCTTTCTTTTTTCTTTTCCGTATCAAAGGATTCTTTCTACAGACCTTTAATTCACATTGTGTACAAGCTAAACTTCCTAAGACAGAACTGATAGCAACCAAAAGTTACAGGCTGGAATAGTAAGAAATCTTTGGAGCTCCTTTCTTACAGGACTACCATCAAGAAGAACAAAATACGCACTTTTTTTTTTTCTCATCTCTTCCATTCACTTCTAAATAGGTTAAGGCAGCTAAGTGATACAGATAACTGCATCCATACAAAACATCTCTTCTGAACGCTTTCTTTGCTGCCAAACTTCAGGTTGTCACAGATAAAAGTTGTGGAGCTCAGAGGTACAATCACCTGCGTAAACAACAGAAATTCGTTTAACTTTCTTGCCTCTCTTGTTGTGGTGTGTTGTTAACAAATTAAGAAAAGAACCAAACAAGGCTATTTTCCAAGTGTGACTTTGTTTTTCGACTTCAGAAAGCATCCCTACAGAATTTCAGAAGGGCTATCAATACTAGAGTCTAAGACTAGAACTTTGCTATCACTTTTTTTTAGGTCTGCCACAAATTAAAAGCAAAGCATGAGGTTCAAGTTGTCACGGCGTATCAGAAAGATATGAACCAGGTTTTCTGATACTCCAAGTGAGTGTTTCAACCGCATCGCAGTTAGTTAATGCCTTGGTCATTGCTCCAGGTGAGATGATTCCTTCAAGTTCAGTCCCTAAGCCTGTTGTAATGCATTGTACATCTCCAGAGTCTCTTATTGAAAAAGCTATTTTCACTGATGTAAAATGGGTTTTGCTAATAGCAAACTTTGCAAAACTGCACTCAGCTGGGTTATGCTATATGTAATTGAAACTATAGTCTTCCTTTCAGTTTTCCTCATGGCAGCAGAGACATACCTCATCACCGTAATTAAGTCATGATAAATATACATTGATTATTCTGAAACCTGTGGTCTGATATAAAAATCCCAGCATTACTGTGCTTGAAAACATCACTTTGACATATTACTTACCATTACAGTACTGTACTCAAGCAAGATTGTAAACTATTCAGTATAATACTCTCAAGGGAATAGGGGAGGGAAAAGATATAAAACCAAAAACTTGGTACTGTATCCTCTAGTATTGATTTTAGTAAAATTGTGTAGTGCTTTCTGTAAAGGACTAAAATATTCCTCAGCTTTGTTTTGGCTGTGAGAGTCAGACTTTTCATCTATATAAACCTCTAAGGTTAAGCCTACAACACTATTTAAAAAGAGTTTGCAATCCAGCACTTTATAACAAAGTTCTTCTGTGGATTGACACAAGCTGGGAGATGCAAAATGCAGAGCTGTGAATAGCTGGCAACGAAATTAGTAGTGTGGGCAGATTTATAATGTATATCATAGAATTGTATATCCAGGACTTCTGTGTTTCATCTGAAGATTTCGGCAGGCTCTTACTATCTGAACATAAACTGGGTGAGATAAACTTTTTTCTTTCTGATAACTAGTGGACAAATAATTTCTATCCCTTTTTATTTCCTTAATCCAGCCTTTCTGATTTTGCAACATTATTTTCAGTTCTCTTGGCAACAAGAGAAATCTCTTTACTTTAAAATTCATATCCTATAAGAAGGCGGCCCAGAGCCTTAGTGCTGGACAACACTGCAGAGACAAAGTTTAAGGATTCTGGTTGTTCTTGCTATGCCTGTTCCAGCCATTCAGAGTCTGACACTCACTTCAGGGTCCTCAACTCATTATGAAGTTGGTGATTTAGCTGTTATACTGTGCTGTATGTATTAGCATCCAGCTGCTCCATAACTTCGGTCTCACCTGTCAGTGACTCTCTGTTATCTCTAACAACACAGTCCATTAAAAATACTACATTTATCACTCCAATTAATTTGCTTTAAAAGTGTATCATGTAGAAAGGAAAACATAGTGTATTAATTATCAAAGAGCCCACTGTACTGTGCATCACCTTTACCTATTAGTAGCTGCTTGTCAATAGTGCCTTTGTTTACCTGAACTTTAAAAGCGTTAATTTTGCTCTTCTTCAGATTTGTGAAAACTTGTGTTACCTACAAGTAGAGTGTAAATGTTTCTTGGGAGGATGCACTGGATCACCTGCTGAGAAATTGGTAATGTGTGATTTTTGAAAGTGGCTAGATCTCTCAGTGCTACTCAATGTCATCCTGTCATCATCCAGAGGAGAAAGCAGGCTGGCTGGTTGCTTGGCTTCAGCTCCGTGAAATAACTCATGGCAAGGAGGCACAGAGAAATTAATGCTGTACCTTTTAGACCTCCACTCACCACAACAGAAGCTTGACTTGCTTCTTTCCCTCTCTTTGTCCTCTGCTGGAACCGATCATCTGAGGAATTGCTTGGGGACGCAAGTTCCTTCTACAGTCCTGACCATCAGAGAGGGCTGGCCATTTGATAAGCAGAGCCACATGTGTTAGAATCACAGGAAGGACGTGGTCCACCGAAGCGGGAAATCTTAGGATGTTCACTCCTATGAAGATTTCAGAGGACAGAGGTGTCGGAAGGGACAGCTGTAGCTTTGTCTAGCTCAGTCTTAGAAAACTCCAGGGATAGGAAGTGCACAACTGTTTGGGGCAATGTGGTCTCCACAGCTTTTTGGGGGCGCGGTATCACTCTCCTAGTAAAGAACGTTTTCCTAATATCCAGCCTAAACATTCCAAGCCAAAACTTGTGGCCATTGTCCCTCATTTTACCATTTGCCGCTACTAGGAAGTATTTGTCTTTATCATCTGCAGTTTCTACGAGTTAAATATTTGGGGCCAACCTGTGCTCTCTGCAGCCTTTTTTTCATGTTTGTCAGTAGTTTCACCAGCTTCTGATCAAGCCTATATACAAATTTGACTATATCCATTGGTAATCTGGACTCAGCAAATTTGAATAACAACATTAAAGGTAATTCATTGAACCATGTCTGGTTATAATGCTGACTTTGGTTTGCAGCAAAGGAGGAGCACGGTGCTGGGTTCTAAAATGTGTATTTCAAACCACATATTTTGCAGATCAGTAGAGGATGACTGATCTTTTTTATGCCTCTAAACATTTTCATTTTTTCCACTTGTAATATACAATTCCATGGAGAGGGTTAAAAAAAGTGAAATTCATTGCTAACCAGGTAATTCCACAAAAGTAGTATAATTATATGCTTTTAAAGCTGTGCATTATCGTGCCTAAATGCTACGACAAAGATTGCTTAAAATGCTCTTTATAAAGAATACGGTTATTTTCTGGCTTTAGCTGAGGGACAGGCAAAGACACACTTAAATACCAAAAGATTTGAGTCTAATGTAGCAAAACAATTAAGTGTGACCTTAATTCTAATGATGAATTTAATTCATAGCAATATCTAAAGGATACTTAAATTTAGCCCTTTGATCCACAGTACTACTTTTTTATTTTCTTTTTTTTTCAGTGCTTGATATCTATTTAAAAGTGCTATTCTAGCTTTAACTTTGAATTTCTGACCTTTTAACTCACAGATCTCACTATTTAGCATTTACCTAATATCTGCAGTAATAATATCAGTAATATAATGCTAACTTAATAGTTGATCAATATTGGACAATTCTATTATGTACAGCTGCTTTTCGAATTAGGATATAGCATCCTTAACCAGATCATTTACAATTTTGGTACTACTCCACAGAACTGAAGATGGTGACATCTTTGTAGCTGACAATAAAAAGAGGAGGAATGAGAGTCAGCAGAGAATGAAACAGCTAGCTTAAAAGAACTGGGATTGATGAGATTTTAAGAACGATATTGACAATGCCCTTACATTAGTATGAATATTGAGAGAAATAAATTTAATACAGTTGAATTGTATCCATACAACTGAACACTACATCTTATCTCCAGACTTTCTGGAACTCTGGATCCTCGGTCAGACAAACCTGACTGATGCTTTCATCCTTCAATAGTAAATTAATTGAATACCATATAAATAACTTGGAGTTCTTACGGGAAGAAATAATAAACTTGTTTCTTTAGCATGGATAGGAAAACTTTTACTTCACTTTTTGTAGAAGTCTAGTAAAAAATTTGTAAAAAATATTTCATCTAAATAAATCGCTACTACCATCCCTTTATATGACCAAGCTAGCTGTTGGCTCCTGAGCTCTTGCAAACCATCCCAGTGGTGATTTATATTTCAAGTCTGCTAAAGGCACATAGTTTCTGAAACTTATTGAAATCCTTTAGGTTAAAGGGTGCTATATAAATCTAGTATGCTTTAAAATATTTTTCCCTGTCAATGAATGCACACATATTTTCAGACATCAAGCAGAGATTGCACTGGGAATTTTGCAGTACTGATGGGATATTGTCACTAGCATCACAGTGGTTATTGAATAATATGCATATTAAGGAAGACAACTGAGACCAGAGGTGACCTCAAAGTGAAATTCCAATCGGTTCATTGCAGCTCTTTCTGGGAACAGGAGAGATCTCATTATTTTGATCTGTACTGTCATTTGCAATACAAGCATACCCTTTAGTGAACCTTCCTAAAGCTGTTTATACTTACAGATTAAGATTCACAGTCTACTTTCCTTTGCAGGCCATTTAGGGAGTATCTGCTGCATGTGCAAGTCTTTATGCTTTTTATTGAACTATATGCATTTCCATTTCTTTTTTCTTTGGCTAAACTAATCACGTGTTGATAGGAGCTCCTATTGCAGTAGAAGAAACAGCCATGCTCTTTGTAAAGTTCAGCCGTAGAAGGAGGAAGAGGAAAGGAATGATAAAAAAGTTTTTACTAAATATTTTCTAAAAATTTCTATGCTTTATAGAAAATTTGCACTTCTTGAAAACCAAAGAAACGTCCCTTTATTAATTCCTGTCTTTATGTTTGTGAAGTAAATGGTAGACTTCACTCAACAACTCTATTTTCTTTCTCTTCTTTCCCTCACAAAAATAAAATACATTATCTGTGCACCTTAAACAAGATGTGTCTATTCTCTTAGAAAGATGCCTAAGGAAATCTTGAGTTCCTAATCTAATTTTTTCCCTTTTTTCCACGGCAGATAGGCACCTTCAAAAGTTACGAGAAAGTGCTTTAAACTTAGACTTGTAAAAGAGACATATTCAACCACTGTGGGGGAAGTGTGCAGATCGCTGCAAGATTCTGCTTCCTGGAAACCCTTCAACATTGCTGCCAGACCTTGCAATATGGTACTTTTTAGGAGAAACAAATTAGCTGATCTGATCTGAAGATCTCAGTTTACCACAGGTTCTCGGACTGCAACTCCAACAGCTATCCCCTTCTGTTAATTCGTCACTGAGTGGAGGTGCTTTTTATATAGTATTTTAATGCTGAAACTGTCTCCAAATACAAGAGCTGGATTCACATCATTCCTCTGCCTCAAACTTCTTAATCCTGTTTATCCCATCTGTCCAGAGAATCCTAATTATGCTGAGCTATAGCACAGAGGGAAGCATTCTGCCTTTTTGCTGAAGTTATTCCATTTTACCTAAAAGAAGTCAAGACTTGTCAGGCAGAGATTACCAGCATTAGCTTGGTTGTGTAACCAGTAAGAGTTGTCTTGATACCTCGTCCTTGTTTGACTGATACCTTATCTATTCACCTAACATCTACTTCATGTAAAAATACATGAAGTTAATAAACTATGGCCTCTCTCGAGTGAAAACTTTATTATGAGACAGGAGACACATCTGACAGCAGCACCATCTAATTTGTGCAGATTACACACATTGCATTCAGGCATTCTGGAATTCAGAATTATACCACCAGGCTATCCTCTCCTTGAAGCATTAATTCTCTTACTCTATCTCTCTAGGTATCATTGGTTCATGATTTCCCTCTTAGGCTGCGATTTTTTATGGAGACCAAAAAAAAAAAACCCTGTTGTAATCCTATACTAAGCCTTAAGAGGAACAGCACAGGACTTGTCCTATCATACTCCCTTAAAGTTCTTGGGAAACAGCCTGGCCCTGTTGTTGTTGTTTTCATCACTGGAGCTGCCATTATTCTACCTCACAGGACTACGTCTGAAGAGAGTCCCTTGTGGTTATGAATTGAGAGTAAAAATCTATAGTCATACACTGGCAGTGCATATTTTTAGGCAGGAATAGATAAAACTAACTGGTTTATATATAAACCTCTAAATTTATTCCACACAAAATAAGCTTTTACAGCTTTAACCACACAACTTCTCTTTATTTTCATTTAAGGTTTTATATTTCATTTGATAGTCACCGAAATGTACTGCATTGTCTCAAAGTGGTACTAAATTTTGAGCTGCCGTCACCAACAGGGCAGTCTTAATTTTATCCATCAGTAGTATGAGAAGAGAGAAAAACATTTTAAAAAAAATGGAGGAAGAATACTTTGCAGACTTAAGGCTTCAAGAAGACAAAGGCAATTAGTTTTTTACTCTCACTGCTCAGTCAACAATTTGCAACCTGGAGGAGTGACAAGTCAGTCATTGAATAGTGTGTCAACACATGTACCTCATCTTTTATTGTGGCATTATCCTGCTGTTTTTACATTCTCAGAAGTGGACCTGCTACTGAAACTTATCATTATATGACAGTTAGGATGATTTAATAACAGTAGCTCGATTCCAAGGTTTTCCATGTAATTGGTTATCTTTTCTGTAAATCTTTATGCAATGCCAAGTTGGCAGTCCTCAGTTTTCACTTGTAGCATGTTTTTTTTTGAGTGGCTTTATTTTTTCCTGAAAATAATGTGTTCTCGACACTTGTATCTTAGCTTTCAGAATTAAAGGGCTCTCTAAACACACAAAACACAGAGGCAGATCCCTTCCCACATATTGATGAGATAAATTATGGATTATTTAGAGCCTTTGTTTGGTTTTTTAACTTTTATACAGAGTCTAACAAAACTAAAGAGAACTGACTTCTGTCATCTCTCTCTGAAGTCTATGGGAGTGTATATGCTGCCTCCAGTGGGCCAAAGTCCCCTCCCCTAAAATTTACCTTAGAAGAGGATGAGAGGCCACTTTAAGAGCTCAACTGAAAGCTTCCCTACTGAGGCTAATTGTGGCACCTTTATGATGTCCCCAGAAGCACTGTCAGAGAAAAAAATAGTTTGATCATTGAAGAAATTGGGCCTTCAGGCAGCCACTGACAGCAGTGACACCGTAGTCACTGGCATAGATGAATGCAGTGAATTCTGGCAAGTGCTTCAACTTTAAAGCAAATGGCTGTAAAAATCTCACCGAGTGTGCTATTTCGGTAGAATGCAGACCAAACGGAGTATTTTTCATTTTCTTAAAGCTGGTGGGCTCTCTACAGAGACAGCACTGACATTCAGAAACTCCCAGATTTTAATCTCAGTTTACACTCAGATTCCACCTGTGATCACCACAGGCTACTCACATTGCTAACTGTACTTAAATTCTCTTCTCCTAAAAGGCACATGTCAGAAGGTTATTTAATGAAGAGAATTTTACATCGGAATCAATTGCCTCTGGAGCAACATATTGAGGGAAGACATATTGAGAGATTATCATGTCGCACAGCAGCAGTGCACGTTTTAAACTCATTAGCGGTCCAGGCAGTGCCTGGTGGCCTTTCATTTCCAAAGACAGTGTCGAACTCCTCCCCTGTTCCCTGTGAACTCCAGTTTCTCTCTAACACTGGGACCATCCAGGCAGTCCATGCAGCGGTAGGGAGGGAGGGCAGAGGCAGCATGCTTGCAGAATGCAGGCAACTTTGGCCAGTACTTGCTTTTCTCCCCCGACAGTATTGTCTCTGCTGTGAGGGATTAGCTTCCTCAGACAGTCCTATCTGGACTGCAAGGTTTTCAGGCCTGAAAAGCTACCAAAATGGAGTGTTTGGCCTTGCCTGGACTCAGACTATTGTTTTGTAATAAAAGTTATAAATTGAACTTCAGCTAACAGTCTCAGTGAATAAATGGTGCAGCTGATGCTATAGTCTTTGAGTAGAAGAGGCCTTATAGTTTCTGTCTCAAGAACATCAGCTAACACATAACACGAGGACTGTACCATTGACATCTTGCACCTTCATTCCTATTTTGCCCAGTCTTCTCATCTGCTGACTGCTGTTCCCATTTGTGTTGGCCTATGCCTAGGAAAGCGTTTTCATTACTAAATAGGGGAGGCAGGGGATTTCAGATGCCTTCTTCAGAGCATAACAAGATTATAAGAGGAGTCATGAGACTGTTACCTCTGTTCATTGTTTGCATTAATTTAGACTTAGTAATGATGAAAATCCCTTTTCCCTGTTCAGTTACTGGATTCTTAAAGCTGTCAGCTTGTCCTGGTTGGAAACAGAATTTCAGTAAAACCCTCCTCGAAAGACTGCAAGAAATGTTCCTAAGCCAACTTATTGTCATTAAACATTTAGAAAGAAGATTGAGTTTAAAACACCATGAGTTGGCCACAACTTCATTTAATTAACATTGATTCTGAAAGCACAATATAAATTTTAGTGCATTTTTTAATCACTCTTTCTTTACATTCCAGTTGCACTGATTCTAAAGCTTATATGATTATAATCATCATGCTCAAAGTAAAAGGATTTTTCCCATGCTTTCCATTCCTTAAATTGTTTTTAGATTTCCCAAGGGGCACATATTGTGCAAGATTACGATGATAAAGATTTTAAGGCAATTACGTTTCTTTAGTTAGAAGCTGAAGTTAATGTTTCTGAAGGTTGTGTTCCCAAGAGCCCTGGTGAAAACACAAGCCATGACGCCCCTCCTTTACATCTAAGCTGACCAACTGTCAAAAACAAGGGAGAAAGGCTAGCCTAGCTTTGTGAACCACAAGTCAATTTTTCACTTAATATATCTGCTTTTGGTTGACTAGAAGATGTCTATAACAGAACATTAACAAACACTGTAATTTGCTGGGGTCAGCCAGGTCTGTAGCTTTGTGACTCTGAGCCCTCTTAAATAATGCTATCAGCTTTCAAAACCTTATTAGGTTTAACCCATTTCGGCGCCACTGGCTTCTCGGAATCACCAATATACCTCTAATCAGAAAACCGCAGAGAAGCCAATCTGCTGCTATCAGAAACCTCAGTACAATTTTGTGTATTAATATTTCAGAAAGCATGTAGGAACACATGCTCCCTGCTGAGCATTACAACCAGGCGAGCCGCAGTAACAGCGGAGGCTGATCGCCAGTAAACCTGGCTGGAGAAACTTACTGCTGCCTTTTGTCTGGCTGTGGATTTGATAACCAAAGAAGGGGAAATGAAATGGGTTATTTGGCTTGTGATTAATACATTCCCGTAAGTGTCAGGTGAGACGACACACAGAAGTTACATCTCTTACAGTAAAATACCTAAAATGGCGTCTTAAGGGCTAAAATTTTTGCACCATTACCCTATGGCTAATGCTACAGAGGTTTGTCTTCTCCACCTCTGGTGAAAAGACACTCACGCAGCATTTCTTAAGTGCTCCTCGGGCATAAGCAGCGTGCATCCTCGGTGTGGCTGCTACCGTACTGAACATGCAAGCCACCGGGAGGGGAAAAAAAAGGAAACAGTTTTCCAGTGGTGAGAGACGAGGCACCTCGCTTTCTGAAAGTTCGTATCCAAACACAAGGGAGACCTACTTGACACCTGTTTGCTGGGGTGGCTTTTTTTTTTAGCGTAGCCCCAGACGAGCCCAGCTTTTGCTCCGGGTGGGCAACCCTTTAACCTGGCCCCGGGCGGCGGCGGCGGCGAACCCGAGGTGGCCGCCGTGGCAGCGGCGCCTTCCTCCTCCCTCAGGAGGCACGAGGGCTTCGCGCCGTGCCGCCCTCCTCAGCCGGGCTGCGGCGAGGCGCGCCGGTTCCCGGCCCGGCCGCCCCTTTCCCTTCCCTTCCCTTCCCTTTCCCTTCCCTTCCTTCCCTTCCCCCGCGCCCGGTGAGCCGAGCCGCCGGCGGCGGGGAGGCCGGCGCCGCCGTGGCGCCCGGGTGCCGCCGGCGCCGGTTACCGCGGGGCGCTTCAGAGCATATCGGAGGGGACGGAGAGGTCGCCATGTCCGGGCGTGCAGGTAGACCCTCATCCCGACGCCGGGGTCCTCCCTTCTTTGCGCCACCGGGTGTGCGCGAAGAAGGCGGTGGGGGGGGGTTTAAATTACTTTTTTTTTTTTTTTTTTTCCCCCCCCTCCTCACTTTGGGCCCGTTTTACGTGGCTGGAGGCAGCCTCCGTTGGGGCGGCGCGGGAGGAGCCGCCCGAGCGCCCTCCCGCCGCGGGCCGCTGCGCTCTGCCGGGCGGGAAGGGCGGGAAGGGAAGGGCTGGCCGGCCGCGCTCCCTGCCCGCCTTGGAAGGCGCAGCGCCAGTGTTAAACGGAGCCCTTCTGAGCAGCCAGCTCCGTCAAGCTGAAGTGAAGTGAGAGCTACTGGGAACGTGGACTGTCGTGAGAGGGCTTAAGTCTTAACTATATTTAAAAAAAACCCAAACCATAAAATACTTAAAACCATCAGTGTTTCACTGACCTGGGATGTTCGGTGAGGTATTTTTCCTGCGGAGCAGGTGATTGAAAGGAAATAGCGGCTTCTGTGTGGCCCAGGTTTAACTTGCTTGAAAGTCATCTCCCAGCAAGCTTCCAAAACAAGCAGGAAATTTACAAACTACAAAAATATTCTTTCATTGGGAAAAAAAAATACGTACACACATAATTTGGAGGGCCTATCTAATGCCTGAGTGCTTAGCGGTGTCTCGTCTCACCCACTTTTTTTTTGCGCTAGACAGTAGAAGTTAACAATTTGGGTTGTTGTTTTGAAATCAGCTTAAGGGGCCCTTCAGGACTGTCTGTCTCTTCAGGCTTTAATTTGTTTGTTTGTTTGTTTGTTTTAACTTCCTCCAGGCATGTGCTTTTGTTCTTCAGGACTTTTGTAAACAAACTATGAAAGGAAATAACTCAGTCTTAGACAGAAGTATACCCATTGGACTTCATAGGTTATGGAGACATACAGACAAAAAAAATAATTAGTAAAGCAACTATTTACATTATAATCTAAAACCTTAGCAGTTTGTACTAAGAGTTGCCCTGACTCCAGGGAATCCAAATTTGAGATGTTGCCAAAAGTCGCTAAAGTTTATGAAGCCTACAAAGTTCTACTTTTGGGGTTTTTTTCTTTCTTTTGCCTATATTGTTGCTAATGTTATTTTAAAGGGATTGTCCTGGGCAGATCAAAACCACATGCAGTATTTTAAGAGCAAAACTTGATGGTGATTGGTACTTTATAATCCTAAACTATCTGCTGGAGCAGGTAATGCTCTACCATATAAAAACCTAGATCATATTTTTTTAGTACTCTTCTAGATCTGTAAGTTTTTCAGGCGTGCTCTTCTCACCAGCAACTTCCATGCTTTCATATCCTGTTTTACCACTCTCTTTGTGCCAAGATGGTGTGGTGTGCTCACTCTTTGACTTAAATTGAACTGTTCATGCAGGGTGTGAGAGATCTCTAGTTCTCAGTCATACCTCTTAGAAAGTTCCATAATGGGTTGTAAACTGTTACATAAAAGGTAGTATTTTAACTTCTCTGCTTTTAAAAACAAGGGACTAAAACTGTTGAATGATCTCAACAAGTAACTACAGGCCTACACTAAGCGAATTGATACATTTTGATCAACTGAGAATCTTCTGGGGATTTTTAGACCCCTGTTTACCTTCTGCCTAGTATTTTCATCAGGAAAGAGCTTTCCTTTAACTTTTTAGAGGTAAACACTGTCTTTGACCTTACCCAGGCATTTAATAGCTCATGCATGTTCTGTATGGTCTCAAAGTGGTACTGACTCCAAGTTTGTGTCAACCAATTCTTTGCATATCATAGAATGACATCTGAGATCAGATTACTTGAAAACAGATTCTTGCTGTCTAATTTCCTTTGTACTTTTCATGGTGGTTGACAGTTTTAATGACCTTGGAATACTGCTAATGCCAAAGCAGGTCGTTAAGACATGGAGGAAAAATAGGGACATTAGACAGCAGGAACCAGTGTGGAGGCAGCGTAAGGAGACCATGAACCTTACAGGCCAGAATACAGTGAGAATTATACCCTTCTCTCATGTGTGCACGTAGGTGAAATGGTTGCTATTGGCTCTGAGCAAAACTAGGTTTGTCCACCTCTGCTCAAACACCAAAGGATGCAAAGAGCAGATCATTGCACATGTAGCACACTTATACCAAGTACTGTCCATGATTCAATTTTTATATTATAATTTGTGTTCATCTGAGAAAAGGAAGTTATAAGAATTAAATATTTTTGTAAAGAATTTTGAAGATGAGTGCTCAAGATTTAATATTTATTATGTACTTGTTGATCCATTCAGCACTTAGTTTGATAGTGGCTAAAGGGGGAAGCTTTAGGCACTAATTTATAATACCAAAATGGAAAACTTTTGGTAAAGAGTGGCAACACCAGGAAGAAAAAGACCAACCATGTCTATCTGTAGCTGACTTGACATTCTTACCATTTTGCCAGTAATAAGAAAAGAATCCCCTATGTATAAACATATATAAAGGAGCTTATCCAAATAGATGTCCTGTTTTCAGGGTAACAACTTGTCTCTAGCGGTGCATTTTTGTATGTGGGAGACAAAAATACCTGACAAACATTTGTTGGAAATATCTGCTAAACAAAGAAGCCAAGTAACTCTCTGGAAATACAATGAGAAAGCTGAACAAAGGGAACCTGCTTTAATATTTAGGAATTTGGATTTTTTTTTTCTTGCTAATAGGACATCTCAAATGTAAAAATTGGATCTACTAGTGCTATCCTTCTGATGAGTTGGAAAAGTAAGATTCTTAAAAGGGAAAGAGAAAGTTAATCTTTAATTCCACAATTATTCCACAGCATTATGAAGATAGCCATCTTAATGCCAATCTGACAAGAGAAAGAGATAAAGCTGTCTTAGGGTATTGTGATTTTTTTTTTCCCTCCAGAACACTCACTGGTGGGGCAGGGGTAGTGTACTATAGCTTCTCGCTGAACAAAGCTGAACCACCTTCTAATCTCTTATGCATAGATTCTTATGACAAGATTATGGAAATCCCCAGCTCATCCAGTTGTCCAAGGCTGGATCACAGAAATTCTGAAGCGCACGAGGAACGTTACTAGACATGATTATAATCATGGAACTCATTTCTTGTGTGAGTAATCCTAATACGAGCAAGTAAACAATTTTTTAATTTTTTTTTTACCTACCTAAGCACCCTGATCCCATTTTCTGTAGTGGGACTGTTGGCATGAATATAGATTAAAAGATCAGAGAAATGATGAAATGTATGAACTCTCTCATACCTGTTTTCTGGACAAGGGTCTACGGATCAAATTAATATGTTGGGAGAAATCAATGTCTTTTTCTAATCTGATCAGTGTAACTAAAATTTTTCTTATGGTGTAGGCTGTTGGGGGGGCCCTCCAGTAAAGGTTTTCCACCCCTCTTTTTGTGCAACTTAAAAGGCTTTGAAGTGGTAAATACAAGTATAGTTAATGAGAAAAAGATTTAAATGTAAGATCAGTACACATGTGCACACTTGTTTACAGAAGTGTTGAGGAAATATGCTCTTCAGATTGGGGGGAGAGGCGGGGCTACAGATGTCACTGGTGCTTATCTTATAGTAATTTCATATTTTCGTACTCAAAAATTATCCTGATTTGAAAGCAAGCTGGAAATTAAACCACTTCTTAAAATAGTCTCGAGACGGAAATCTTCATGCCATGTAATAAAATATATTTTTCTCAATTAAGGAAAACATTTGCATTGCTTTTTTCCTACCCAAGGAAGGTGGGCTGGGAGAAACACGCTTTTTTTGTGCTTTCATGAGGATTCAGGCAAAATCTTGTTTTGCTGAATTAAAAACCTAGGCAAGGTTGCCTTTTGTTACAACAGAGGTAGAGGCCTTCTTCCAGATCTTGTTTGGTCCTGAGAGGTCAGCATATCTAAATGATGCCATCTTTGTGGGGGCCTTATGTCTTTGCTTTGTCCATGGTCTCCTCCAGGGACCCTGGTTCACTTCTAACAGGGTTCTCATGTTGTGCTGCTTCGCTTCATCTTCCCAGAACCAGAGGCAGTGATATTGTCTCTTCCATCAAAGTTTCTAAACCATGGTTTTTAATGCACATTTCAATTAATTGCATTTTTTTTTCTTGCCCTCCACTTCCTGCAGTTTTATTTTGACTCCATTTGCTTCCCCAAATATCCTGGGAACTGTACTGTTAAAGAATGACAGAGGTTTCATTCCCTACAGATTAGATACCCCCGCTGTCTTGCTACCTTGCTTCCAGCAATGCAAAAACTGATGAAAATCAATGAAGGTCTTGCACAGTTTTACATAACATGGTTTTTCTGTCACCTTTCTGGAAGCCACATCTTACCTTTACAACTTCTGGCCTTGCTATATATTATTATGAATGATCTTCCAGTGTTTGACTGGAAGAATGCAGAGAAACTGGTGTCAGTGAAGTAACGTTTTGCTGTGGCTTTGTGTAATGCAGTTATTACTTAAAATATAAAAGCTTATGTGGTGGTTGCGTACTTCCTTCTGAGTTATTAGCATCTCATGCACTTTTAACAAGCTGAGTTGTAGTTCATGGGGAAAAAAATTGATATCTCGAAAAGCACTCCATGTGTGCGGGCAGTACGGGTGCCCACATAGAGTGCTAATGAAATACTTGCTTTCTCATTGCACATCACTTGTCCAGTCTTTCTGCCAATGGTCAGCATAAGTAAGCACTTCTTGCAAAATGGCTTTAATTTCATTATGTTGTGGTTTAACACGGCAGGTAGCTAAACACCACACAGCCGTTCGCTCGCTTCCCCGCAGTGGGATGGGGGAGAGAATCAGAATAAAGGTAAAACTCGTGGGTTAAGATAAAGATGTAACATTGATAAAAGAATATACAAAGCAAGTGATGCACAATGCAATTGCTCACTACCTGCTGACCAGTGCCTAGCCAGTTCCTGAGCAGTGGACCCCCAGCCAGCTTTTCCCCCCCGCTTTATATGCTGAGCATGACGTATGGGATATCTCTTGGGTCAGTTGGGGTCAGCTGTCCCGGCTGTGTCCCCTCCCAGCTTCCTGTGCACCCCCAGCCTGCTCGCTGGTGGGGTGGAGGCAGGAAAAGGCCTTGACTCTGTGTAAGCCCTGCTCAGCAATAACTAAAACATCCCTGTGTTATCAACATTATTGTCATCCTAAATCCAAAACACAGCACTGTACCAGCTACTAGAAAGAAAATTAACTCTGTCCCAGCAGAAACCAGGACACATCAATATGACTGCAAGCTTTTGGGTCTCTAACTGACTTTTCTGCACCTTGTTCGCACATCTCTAATCACAACACTGTAAAGTTAGCCCTTGTTTACAGAAGAGTCTTGCCAGCTGTTGTTCACAAATCCTTCCTGATAACCTACATAGTGAAGTAAACATCCTGATAGAAGTGCATTTGTTAAGAAGCTTCAGAAACACTTGATTGTTGTTAACTATACTTGGAAATTATTCTTGTTTGGATGTCAAAATTATGTTGGTGCCTAGCTATTGGGACAGAAGTTGAGGGATTAAAAGATTAGTTAGCTGTAGAATTAAGAGCTGAAAAATAGCCAGGTAGTAGCCTAGAGTTTTTGATTCTTACAAACTTCTATAGCTAATAACCTGATAGTGCATTGCTGGAGTCTTACTATTGGTGTCAACAGGTGCATAACAGTTTCTGTATATTTGGGAGGATGTAAACATTTATGCATACATATAAATTAGTACATATGCCCCCAATTTAATGTGTGTTACAAGGAAAATGCGTATGGAAACAGACCATCAGTTGCTTTTAATGAAGGCTAAAAAGATTTGTGGGTTGTACCAGTTCTTTCATTAAACCCATTTCTGAAGAAGGGATGTTTGTTTCCTTTCTTTAAAACTAAAAAAAGAAAGCAATTGCTTTGACATAACGCATTCAGAACTGCACCTAGGCATGATATGATTTGTTATTGTTTATATGAACAGGTTTAATTACTCTTCAAAAATTGGCTTTTACATCATCTGGAAGTCAGGAGTATTCCATACAGATATGTAATTTATGTTATTTTCTGTAAAACCAGGATATTTTTGTATGGCTGATAAGTAAAAGCAATTTCAGGTAACAGAGAAGCATTCTTTTTTTCAGAATTTTCAACAAGCTGTCAGGAAGATTATTTTGGGTGTTAGAGGATAAGAATTGAGAAAAGTTTCTAAGCCTTCTTTTTATACTGTGTATCTCAGTGCCTAAGCACTTGCTTGGTTGTTTTTTGAACCTAAATCTTAATTCTAAACAATAGTAGTTTTAAGTTTTTTGTTTGTTTGTTTGTTTGTTTTAAAAAAATATGTCAGTACTTAGGAGGATGCCAAGGTTAAACAGACCATTCTATTTTTTTTTTCCCCAAAAGTCCCCCACCCTTTTTCTCGTGTAACTGGAAAGCCTTCTGGCAGTGTAGAGATTAAGATATTTGCTTTGTAATTTTACTGTGTGAAATAGTCCCTTTTTGACTAGGTTATTTAGGGTATTATAACAATTAATTTACACTTGCAGTGCATATGACACAGTGTCTGGTGGATGCTTTTGCGTCGTTGATTACGTGACCAAAATTTTTTCTGATTGTCAAATGTTTTCAACTGGATCACAAAATCATTAAGGTTGGAAAAGACCTCTAGGATCATCGAGTCCAACGTCAGCCCAACACCCCCATGGCTCCTAAACCATGCCCTGAAGTGCCATATCTACATGTTTTTTTAACCCCCTCAGGAATGGTGACTCCACCACCTCTCTGGGCAGCCTGTTCCAGTGCCTGACCACTCTTTCAGTAAAGAAATGTTTCCTAATATCCAATCTAAACCTCCCCTGACACAGCTTGGGGCTATTTCCTCTTGTCCTAATAGAATCAATATGCTGCTCAGGAGAGCTTGAACCCTCACTCCCGTGCAAAATCAACAAAACAAAATCTTGATAGATGCCTTTGTTAGTGTAGATTCTCTTAGTTGCTTAAATACCACAGGCAGCTGTTAATTATTATTTTAAAATTGATTTTTCCTGTTTAAATAGTCTTACTCCAGAACAAGAACTTTATGTCTTGTTGAGGCTTCTTGCACATTGTTGACTTCCATTCACATCAGAGGAAATTGACTTGCATGCAATACTCCAATGAAATTTTTTGGTATTATTCAGTATTACCTTAAAAGATAATATAACGAAATTTAGTATCCAGCCAAAGTCTGAATAACTGCTAATGGTATCCTGTCAGAGTGAATCAGAAACTCAATATTGGACAGAGCAGTAAGTGTTACTCATTTTTAACATTGCCAGCAGAAATAACAGAACAAATGGGAAAGTACAGCTCTGTGAGTTATCTGTGTAATTGGCACCACCTAAAGCTGACCTTTAGGTTTCCAAAGCATAATGTGTATCTTGGGTACACGGCAAGAAGAGAAATAATGAAATTGACGGGCTGGACTCATCATTGAGAAAAATATATAATCCATTTTACATTGACACATAATTCTTTGAGATTCTGGAAGCCATCCAAAATCCATTTTAGTATTTTCAGATAAATGGCTGACACTTTAATGATCAGCTATTTAAGGTCAACAATTTAAACCAGAGCGGTCTACTTGTTCCAAATGAAATTTAATGTTTGAAAAGGAGTTTAGTGTTCAGCTATATGTGTGGCATCTGAAAACATAAATTGACCTCCTAGAAGGAACACGTCTTCATACATATCCATTTACATGCACATCTCATGATGTTAATAGTGTTATAAAAGTTGATCAGTTTGATTAAGTGCATTTATCATGCTCTAATAATGTACACAGTGGCATGTGCATTATCTTATTAAAGTTCTACTGTATGAAAGGCAAGCTGGTTATAAAATGTTCTGTCTGCTGTG
This sequence comes from Anhinga rufa, assembly GCA_013400875.1. Classification (NCBI taxonomy): domain Eukaryota; kingdom Metazoa; phylum Chordata; class Aves; order Suliformes; family Anhingidae; genus Anhinga; species Anhinga rufa. Next base: position 23,670 of record VZTV01014048.1, read on the forward strand.
ACATATTGAAAGACACATGGTGTGTATACCCAAATCATATATCAGATCTCGCTTTTCTAATTAATAAACATTGTGGCAAAATTTTGCTCTAGGCGTATTTTGACTTTTACCGCGTATGTTTTTAAATGTATGTTCCAAATGCTGGCCTGTCGTGTTGTATTGTTCTTTATTTCATAACTTAGTACTCGGAACAGATTTTTGTAGGTATACTGCCTACTGAAAAACAGCGTCTTGGTCAATACAATTTATTTAAATGCAAAGAAAGCATTCGCTGTGTTAAATATTGTTCTCAGCATTACACATAACTGAATCAATGCTTTATCATGCTCCAGTGGTGATATGCAAAATAATACCTACAACAGGATGAGGTATAGTTCACAGAATTTCACAGTGCTTTTAACAAGAATAAAGCTAAACCTTAAAAGAATTAATTGCAACATTGGATATAGAGCACTTTGGATTATCTTTCTTGATCTCTTGATAGAAAAAACATTTCCTACATGTGCTTTCCCAATACAAGATGAGAATAATTACAAAAAAACCTCTTGGTTTACACTGAATAAAACAATATGCTGAATTGCCCTTGCCTGTGCTTATGCTTTCTCCCTGCTTGCCCCAGCTGTTTTAATGAATAAGTTAATATGAACAATGTGTGCAGAAAAAAATGCTTTCTCTAAGAGTTTTTGGTAATTGTTTTTGAAGTTATCAAAAGTCAAAAGACAATAATTGCTCAAGAAATAACATTATAAAAAGTTGCTTGGACCAGTTGTCCTACAGAACTACTACCCGTTGAAGTCCCGGTGCATTAAGTAGGGGGCTGAGCTGGGGGACATCCAGAAGTCTTTCCAAACTAGATTATTCTCTGATTTTGTCATGCCCAGCTCCTACCCCCATAAAGCAAAATAATATCAGTGAATTTGCTTCATTCTTCTGAATCTGCCTTTTTTCCTCAGTTGCTGTCCCATTAACTCAACTTGGAAATTAATACTCCTGCTCACTTGTTCTGCTGGTGCAACTCGCAGAGGCGGTTGAGCTGGGTTAGGCTTTGTGGAAACCACTTGCTTGAACTGCAGTGATTATCAGCATTTTGTTTTCAGTTGTCGAACAGCACATTACTTGTCTTAGTATTTGATGTACTTAATTTTCATCCTGTTGCTGCATGCTGAGAGGAGTAATCATACCCTTTTAACTGACGGCATGTGATTTAATTGCCCAAGTCAGGATCTCGATTGCACCCTGGAGCCCACGGACCCTCACTCTTGCTTGTGCCGGAAATGGGGTGCGTAGACCTGGCAGTCTGAAGTTCCTGCAAATGCATAGTGATCTTGTACAGTACGGTACGTTGTGGTACTAACTGAGCTATTTGGAAATAAGATAAGCTTTGCAAATGTATTCTTCCCAAATGCAAATAAAATGCTAAGTAGACAAACCCATTTGTTAAGGCCTAGTTCTGCATTGACCCCCTGTTTTACAGGGAGTTACTCTCAAAGACCTTGTCCAGATTAGGAGGGTACTGCTCTCGAATGGTACTGTACTGATGCAATGAACCCATTTAATTCATTTATTGCTCAGCTGGTATGAGGTGGTAAGCAGTTGTGTGTGAAAGTGTGAGCTCCATCTTTTCTGGTGTCGGTTCTGGTTCTGCTGGGGGATGGACCTGCAGCACAAGGCGGGAGGTACAGCGCGCCCGAAAGCACCTCGCGGTGGCTGCCAGGGGGACGACTGGCTGCACCTTGGAAGTTCTTTAAACAAGGGGGGCTCTGCACCAGGGTGAGGAGTGCTAACGCAAGCTTAACTAGCCATGTTCAAAACAATAAACTTCTGCAACTTTCCGTGCCTTGATGAGGCAAAGAAATGGACGGGAGAATCTTAATTGTTTTTGTGATATAGAATGGATGAGTCACCAGGAAAAAAATTTGTAAAACTGAGAACACCAGGGTTTGATTGAGAGATATTATTGTCTTCATTCTTCTTAGAACTTTATTAATGAAATAAATAAAATTCCTATAGGTAAATATACAAAGATGATGAGAACTATAAAAAAAAAATCTTCCTTTAGCATTTTTACAGTAGATCTTGATGTTAAATATTTTTTTTGGCAGTCTGTTTAACCTCTCAATACTAAAAGGACGAAGGACTCATGAAAAAAACATTATTCACTAAATTTCCCATAACCTTGTATCTTCTACAATTACTTACATCTATTCACAGTAGATGCAAGTCCATGTTAGATTGTAATTATCTCCTTGTGTGAAACAGTGCTAGCGTTTTATCATTTACACTTTGTCTGGGTGTAAATTACCCAGTCAGTCCTGAACATTCTCTCAGGAGTGGATTACATGAAGAAAGCTTGAGAATGAGATCATCAAACTAATAAACTCTTAAGTCATAATTTGAGTGTCAGTGTCCTGCTTTTGTTGAAAACACTCTTTGTGTTTTTTTCCACCGTTAGTTGGAAAAAAAGTTGAAAATGAGGGGCTTATTTGAACTGCCCGAAAGGGATTATAAAGAAAGGATAAAGAAGTTATTCACTGTTTCGTGGTTTGTAGCGGGTAGAGGCAGTTGGCTCTGCAGTTACATCTCAGTCGTGCTTTAAAAGTAATATTGCTTCACTTTCTGCATAGGAGCTACCCGAGTGCTCCACTGTCAACACCATTGGAAGCTGTAGTGAGATCCTATGTGTCATAGGAGGTGATGTGTTAGTCTTAATGCAAACATCAAGCAGATCACGGGCTGAAGAGCAAGATGGTGCTTAATTACTTAATTATCACCTTTTTTTTTGTTCACCCAGACCTTGTTACAGTTCCACATTGCTAAAGGACTGCTTAGGGACAGACTGTATTAAGAAAAGTGCAGATGCTGTCTTATGTCAGTGCTGTAATTTCTGTTTTCTTTTCTCACCTTACATTGTGAGAAATAACCATCTTTATTTCTGGAAGTACTTTTGGTCTTTGTTGTCATAGCGCATCTTGGATTTTGATTTGAACAGCTCTGTTTTTTAAAACAGGCCCTTGGACAGCCAACAGGTGTTGATAAAAGTATGTGAAGAATTTTGCGATGTGTTCAATGGTGTGGCTTGGTCATGGGCAAACTTTATTGGTATTGCAAGCTCTCTGAATATACAAAAGGGACTTCAGAATGAGACTTAAGCAGCTTGCCTGTGAAGAGTGTGAGTGGTTCTGCTTCTGTGAGTAACACTGAGGGTGAAGCTATGCTATCTTAGACTTCTGAGGAGCTAGTTGCAATTGAACAGGTTAGTAGTTAGGATGAAAGTGAAAACCAGGATAACATGTCTAGAGGAAGAAAATATTTAGAACAGTAGAAATTTGGATTTAAAAAAAAATCTGTAAACTTAGTATCTATTAGTTGGTATATGAAGAATTCCCTGAGAACATCTCTCACTGACAGTAAAAGAACACAGGGTAGACAGATGGCAGTTTTGAAGAGGGAACGTTCTAAAGGCACAGTAATGGTCTGTTTCAGTTTGGAAAGGAGAGCAAGATACCAAACATGTATTTACCAGGGCCTTTCAGTGACCTGAAAATCGAAACAGAATTGTACAAGAACATGGAAGAAGATATTGTTAGGAATGGATATAAAATAATAACATAAGAATGTGTGGACAAGTTAAGGGATATTAAGGATCCTAGAAATACTCTGAAATCACATTTGAAAACAGAGAAAGCTAAAGGAAAGTATGGCTCCAGTGCCTAAACAAGGAAATAATGGGTGAAATAAATGAGGCTGAAATGTTTAAAGCCTTTCCTTTCTGATTTTTAAATTAGTGGTGATCATGTGGTCACCAGCATGATCACAAAGCAGTCTAGGGCAATGAAAATAATAGGTCTAGAACATTTAAAGAGACTACACATCTAAATCAGGAGAATGTGATGAAATTTATAGTAGGCTAGCTGTGGAGTTACCTGAAAAATTCTCTGAATTCTTAGTATTTGAAAATGAGCACAGGGTCCAGAGGACTCTACATGAATGGAAGTCATCTGGCACCCTTACAGTAGCAGAGGAAGGAAGGTCTAAACTTCTGAGCAAGTCAGACTTATGTCAATAACAAGGGAAACTTTGAAAGAACTTATTAAGCAGTTTAGAAGCCTCCAAAGGTGAGAAGAGACAGCCTGAGCTGTTCTGCCAAAAGCATTATGTCAAAAGCATTCTAATTTCTGTCTTGACAGAATATTAGTTCTAATGGGCCTATTAGGGAGAAAAAATTACGAATTACTGTGATTAGACTATAATGTTCTTAGAAGCAGGAAGGAGAAATAGTATCTGTATTAAAGTTAAATGCACAATGGTGTATTCCTAGAGTAGCTCCTACAGTACAAATAGGCAAATATAAGTGGAGGATATCAGGTATTATTTTTTACTTCTGTTACTGTTTTGATGACAGAATGGGGAAAATCTTCTAGTAAAAACTGACCCCCTTCTGTGAATCACTTCTGTGATTCTTGTTAGTGTCAGAGAAGCTGGGGACTCCAAGTGCGTAATAACGCTTGCACAATTCAGGAGAGGTCTGACAGAAGCTCTGTTGACTATGATCATAGGGAGAGAACACTCCCTGCCTGCTCCCCTGTTCGCTGCCAAGGCCCTGCAGGCACCCCACCTATCTACTGTTTCAGGAAAAAAAGAAAGGTGATAAAAACCAGTCATTTCGATGTTAACAAAGCCAGGAATCCATCCCTGGGAAGGATGGACTTCTTAAGCCCCTTGCCAAGGGCTGCAATTCGAAGAAGGAATCAAACAGAAGATAACTTGACAATAGGGAGCCAGGGCTCTTGTAGAGCCTATGGGAGTGGCACACCCAGTGTTGTCTTAGATCAGAAGTGGGGAGTTGGAAACAATCACTGACTGTTAGCTTTTAGTCAAAAGGAAAGTTCTTTTAGTAAAGATAACTTCCTAGCTAGACATCTCAATCTTAAATATTAATATTTTTACCACCACATTACTTAAAGCAAAATTTGAGACCACCTATGAGTGAAAATACTGTTTACCTATGGAGATCTTGCCAACATAGAATACCATTTCTAGGGAATTCTCTTCTAATATTAGAATATATAGGTTTTCTGTAGTGCTTTTGGCAGAATGACATAGAACTCTTCCTTTGTGTTCCTTTATCTGTAATATAGGATGGCAGAGAAATCTGCTTTATTAAATTTAATTTGGTTTTCTCAGATGGGGAGCACCGCAAAATGCAAAGAACAATAAGATTATATGCCAGTAAAAAGTGAGAAACTTGTTCAGACTTTTTTTTTCCTCCTTCCATTCTAGTTTGAACTTGTTTATATCTGATCCATATTTAAATCTCTGTAGGTAGGAAATCTGAGTCTCTGACTGGAGGCCTGAGATTTGAAGTGAATCTATTTTTGCTTTCACTGCACAATTATCTTAGAATACATAGGTCACACCTCAGTAACCCAGCAAGTATTTGACATGATCTTCATATTACAAGCTCTGGTAGCCTTAGCATGCTGTTGATGCAAGAAGTATTCTCCTCTAAATTTCTGCCCTAGAGCTTTAAAATGCAGAGGTTTGCAGAAGTTACCACTTAATACTAGTAAGTTTAGTATCTCAGTCAACGTGAGACATTGCATCGAGCGATAGAGAACACGTTTTTTCATGAAGTGTAAAAATGAAAGCCTATTTTCCTTGATTCTTGTACTGCAGTAATTCCAGCTCTTCCTTTATTCCCTTCGAAGTTATAACTCTGCAATGCTTCCATTTGCCCAACTATCCTTTTTCAGCCAGTAGTCTCAGCTGTCTGTGTGTCCCTTAATGAGAGTACATCTTTTGCCTGGTTAACAAGTATATGCGTTCATGTTGGCCACTCAGAGGACACAGCTATTGATGTCACCCTTGCCTTTTCATGTTGGAAACATTTAACGTGGGTATTTTCCCTATATCAGTTTTTCAGACTCCTACTGATTTTTCACAGAGCTTGTAGAAACTTCGTCTTTTTGATATCTCTATCCTTCTCTCAGACTGAGTTAAAATTGGCCAATAAATCATAGCTTACTAAGGAAAATAAGCACAGAATGCAATTCCAAAAAAGTTTTGGGAAACTGGCTTTAAAACTGTAACAAGCATCAATCCTGCAGGTCTATTTTAAAAGTGGTGGCAGAAAATCCACAGGAGAAGTAGCATAATTTCAGTTTACCAGTTGCAAGTTGATTGATGAAAAAATTTTTAAGTCTACAGCTAGAAGGCTAAGTCAAAGATGAGACCTGAAACCGTGTGAAGATGTGTGACTGATAAATAGAGTGCGCACAAAAGCGTAGCAGATAAATACCTGGTTTTCCTGGTAGTGAATTGGTTGTTGTGCTGGTTTTGGCTGGGATAGAGTTAATTGCCTTCACAGTAGCTAGCATGGGGCTGTGTTTTGGATTTGTGCTGGAAACAGTGTTGATAACACAGGGATGTTCTGATTACCACTGAGCAGGGCTTACAGAGATGAGGCCTTTTCTGCCTCTCACCCACCCCACCAGTGAGCAGGGTGTCTGATCTGCCTCCCCTTTCTCTGGGGCTTGTCCCAGTCATAACCGAGTGAAGCAACGGAAGAAGCAAGAGGTTCAAGCACAAAAACATGCATATCCTATTATATCATAGGATAGAATCCCTTAAAATATTATGAAGGTTAAAAGTTATGATAAAAGCAGAAAGGTAGGAAATGAGAGAGAAACGGAAACTTCTGACATTTTAAAGAGAGCTTGAGAGGGTACTTAAAAAGGGACCTGGAGCTGGGGAAGCCTTATCAGTGCAGTTAAGATGGAGAGGTACGCTAGAAGAGATGTACAGGAAGAAGGTTACCTGTGCACTGAGTATGTAAAACTTGGGGAAATATTCTTCCCTTCCTCAAAAATGGCATTCCTTTATCCATGTCAGTTTTAACTAATCAGTACAACAGAAATGCCTAGCTAAAATACTGTTTATTGCCCTGTCATTCTATAGCTTGTTGGCCTAAATATCTTATGCACATGCCACAAACATGAAACTGTTTAGTTAATATTTCTTTGGCAAAACTCCAAAGTATTAATGAAATTTTAATTTGTTTTGGCAAGTTGTGCGTTTAGAAAATTACTTTTACTGGGGTGTTAGGAGTTAAATTTACATAACCACTGGAAAATAGTGATAAATGGCATGGAATTTTTATAATATTTTATCTCCTTAAGTCTTCTATATCTCAGTTAACTTCTATTCTTTTTCCATGGGAGTAATATCTATTTTTTACCACTTGCACCTCCAGGTTTTCCTTTCTTCTTCTGCCGAAATAATTGCCATTTGTAACTCCCAAGTTTTCCTGGACTGTAGGGATTTATACCTTTATACAAGAGCAGCTTGTTTAATGCCCAAACAGTCTTAAAACCACCATTGTCAGGCAATCTGAAGAAGATTTTTGGGTGATTGTATGATTGTCATCTGTTTACAGTAATTTACACTGAATGACCTATTGATCTGTTTCAATGGGATCTGGAGTTCCCTGTTAGGTGTAACTATGTATCTAAAATAATAACGTCATGCTCTATTATGTGCCAGAAATTGTATCTGATGAAGAAATCTGTATCGTGGGATACAGCAGACCTGTGAAATACTTAAGAGCTCCCTAGATATTTTCATCTTAGATTATCTCGGTTCTGAGCATCTAATTCATGACTTTATACAACAGACAGGAGCCAATGATACTGCATGTGCTTCGCATGTCTGCTAAACACATTCCTCAGCAGTACCTTGATTTATGTACTCTTTCACCTTTTTAAATTCAGAGCTAATTAACGTCTTCTGACTGCTTTAAAGATACAAACTGCGCTTTTTCCCCGCCCCTCAATGGTACTCAGATACTGCGAAACAAGAAAAGAAAACCCCACACTTATTTATTGCCCACATAAACTGCCTGCCTTATCAGATATGTGAACTTCTATGTTCTATATTCTCCAGCTTCTGCCACTGATAAAGTCAGTACAGACCCAAATATTGCTTTAAAGGCAGTTTCTCTCACCTTTTTACCTGCTACTTGTGTCCCAGGAGAAGATGGCAACTGTATGAAAAGGAATAATAGAGAAGAATATTCTTCTGCTTCTGATCTGAATGTTCCTCATGTGTGCATTACACATAAAATATGAAAGTGTATATCATGACCTATGTATGATGCACTGTACTTCCACAATGGATTGCCTGGCTGTTTTGTCATTTGGTTCCATTCAGTAAAGAAGACACTTGTTCATTGGCTTTTTTATTTCTTAGCTAATATGGAAGCCAGAGAGATTGCTCTTCCTCCTGCCCCTCCACTCTGAGCACCTTACTGGTATGAGGATTGAGACTTGAAGAATGCCTGCTAGGCATTGGCTATGCTTAGAAGAGGAAATATTACTGGTGACAAGTGAAGAGTTATTCTGATATAGGCAAAATAGTTTAGTGTCCTTTCCAAGACACTGTATAATCCATTTTTATGCCACCTCTGCCAAGTCTGAGAGAGAAATATTTTCTTACAGTAGAGCTTTAGTGAACTGGTCATTAGAGATCTTGCTGGACAAACACTTTCAGGTTATCTCGAAAATTCCATTAACTCCTCCCCAACTGCTAACTGCAAATCTTGAATTAAACAAAGGATCCAAATCTCTTAAATCTTTATAAATTTACAATCTAGAAATGTAAATCCTAACTACAGTTATTCCAAATTTTTGATCTATGAGAAGTGTAGGTTAGGAAGAACAGTTTTAGGAATAAAAAAAAACTATGTTAAAAAAAAAGTAGTCATAAGGGTTTTTCTTCTTACCTCTTCTTTTCTCTCAGTTTTTAGTTACATAAGCTCAGAACTTTAAAATAATTCTTTACTAGAGAAGCAAAACTAGAGCCAACTTGCCAATTTAAATATTTGATATGAGCTGTCACTTGCTTTGTAATAGTAATTCCTCATGAAGAAAAGCTTATTTTTTGCAAGTGGAAATGCCTCATGTTGGTAAACAATATATTAAGGTGGATTAATAGCGGTATTAATATTATGATGGATCAGGAAAAAGACTGTTTTCAGAAGGGGACTTGAATTTTAAGGTAATGTTTATAAGGCAGCATATAGTAAAGGGTATGTTAAGTCTTTTCAAACCATTTTACTGTACTGACCAGCTGTGTTTCTTCTGGATTTATGGGAGCTAGTTGTTTTTGTACTTGTGTTTGAATAACATGATAGTGCTCATAAAATAAAATACTGATATTGCTTAGGATGACTCTGTTCCCAGGCAACTAGATTTTGGTGTCAAAATATTAAAGATATCTAGGCTACCATCTTTTAAAAGATTCCAGAATGAATCATATCCATTTTGCCTTTAATGTTCTAGTTGGGTCTTTTATTCTTTTTAAGGCAGATGTACCCATTAAATGCTATAATTTCTGTTTGGACTGAGCAACTTGTATGTTAATATCAAATGGTATGAAGACAGTGTAATCTATAAGAGTTTGTAGATCTTGAGATTATTTGAAGAGGCAAACAAAACACCTGTCTTGTCAAACATCTAAGTTCAGAGGTTCTCTTAAAGAAGATCCAAAGAATGTAAGAATGATTTTTATGACGATCAAGTAGTGATGTTTTGTCACAACTATGTGTCTTACAGCAGCTTTTCTTTATCACTCCAAATCCTCACAGGGATTTTTATATGTATATAAATACACTGCTCATTCAGGATCAGGAATCAGGGACTCCCTGGTGTCACAGTGTGGCAGTTCTGGTCCCTGGAGCTTGTTTCACTTCTCAGACTAGCCCTTACAGCCAAAAGCGGAGCTACACTAACAGTATTTTCTGTTGTTCTTTGTATATACTCGGTATATAAAGGTTCTGGTTTCTGTGAAAGTCGGTTCTGAGCTTGGTTTCATGAGTCGCTGAGTTCAGGAACTGATAAAGTTAGCCATTTGCTTTAGCTCAGCCTTGGTTAACATGAAATAAAAGTGTCTTTGGGGTTTTTCCTTATACAAGATTGCAGAATAAACACAGTTGAAAAAACTTCATACAGGTACAGATAGAGGACAATGAAAAACAAAACTGTACTTACTAAATATGTAGATTAGCACCGTTTCCATGCATACAGCTGACAAGTCGACAGATGTTTTCCAGATGTTTTGTAGGCTGATGATATAAATTATTTTTTATTTTTTGCAACGTGGTGATGTCAGGTCTCCTTCATGGAAAGGAGTTGCAGTCTGGGGGATCCACACTTTCTGGTGTGTAACTTACATGTCTTTCATTTAAGGGGATTTACTCCCTCCCTTCTCTTTTAAGAATGCCTTAGTCTTTAATATAATGAGAAATCAGTTTCAACTGTTCTTTGCACTTTAGCAGTAGAAGCATTAATATCCATTGGGCATTGGTAGATGCAGCTGTCATCTATCCAAGTAGGTTAACAGCTAGGCAAGCTAGAAATGCATTGTGAAGGCAGTATGACACAAAATGTTATTTTTAATTGGCCTGGATAACGTTCGATAGGAGAGTAAAACCTTTCTGTGTATTTCTGACATTTGTATTATATATAAAAGATGGACGTTGCCAGTCACGCCTAATACAGCCCTATAAATGGGATTAAGACAAGCACTCCATTACTGGCTGTCTTTTGAGACATAATATGATGGTTGGTAACCAGTCATTTTGGGGTGATACCAGGGCTGAGGTTCTGACTGACTTCCTGATTGATATGACACTACATTTACAGAAATAATTCCATTCTAAAACTGCTTTCAACTATCAGTTCATTAAGTGATAAAAAGAATGTTACTGCTGACATGCTTCGGCTTAAAAGTTGAAACTCTTGCTGTTCTTTGATCACGTATAAAGCTAATGTGTTGAATGTACATACTTACAAGTATTTTCCATATAAATATAACCTATGATATAATTGCCAGTATGATTTTTATGTAAATGGTTGAGTATGATATTGAAAAGTATAGGGCATTCAGGCAATAACAATTTTTAAAATCAGAAAACATTTCACTAACATGAGTCCCTAATTCATATAATCTTGGACATATTAATTCATTGACCAGCAATACTTAGCACTAATCAGAAGAAAAAACCAAAAGAAACCTCTTTAAAAATAAGTGAAAAAAATTCTAATGCTTTTTGTTGTTGTTGTTGTTGTTGTTACATATACATCAAAGAGTATGAGGCAGAAAAATACAAAACATCCCATGGATAGAAAATAGTAAACATTCTTCAGCTTCTTGGTATTCAGAACTGCTACCTTACTGCATATCCTTATTTATATAGAAAACAGGATCAGCAGGCCAAAATTTAATTTAATTTAAAATTTAATTTTAAATGCCCCTTTACACTTTGTCTGAGTTTTCTGTAACTCGGATAAGATAAAGAAAAGTTAAATATTTGCTGAACCAGCAGGGAGTCCTAGCTGAGAAAAGGGTGGCTTTCTGGGAAGCAGCCCATGTTGAAAACTTCCCTTAGAGGGAAACAGATTTCTGGGAGAAAATGGTAACTAAAACTGAAGTTAAAACTACAGTTACAAAAAAATAAGTCCTAGTTAAAATATAACCAGCTATTTTTAAGTGTACAATTAATTAAGAATTAAATACCATCAGTATAAGCATACATAAACAAATTGTTTAATGTAATAGAATAAATCATGAATAGTAGTTCAAGGCCTCCTTTTCACCTGTCTTTTCCTTGGAACACACCTTTTCTTGCATTCTGTTTATGTACAAGTCCGTTAGTTTTATCATTCAGGTATCAGCAACATCTGCTTCTGTGTGCAAGTGGGAGGCTCATGTGTTGCCTTATGTCTGTCTTCAAAGAGGGATGGAACTTCCTTTGTATTTGGCAGTTAATGTTAGTACTTAAAAAAAGTTGACATTAAATTCTGTAATAAATACTGTAAATGACTTAACTTTGTGTTGCTAGCTATTGAAAATCTATGTGAAATATAGATATTTTATGAATTCGATATGTAATTGTGTTGTAGATGAGACTTCTGAAATTTAGGCTTGCAGCAGTTGAACAGTTGACCATCTATTCTGATGAAAAGTGAATGTCCACAATGCAATATCCACCTCTCTGAGTAGGGACTGATAAAAGTTTGAATATTAAGGGTAGGATGAAGACTTAAACTTTTCCAGATAAAAATAAAGGTATTTTAATACTTGTCTTTAATTAGAACTCTGAAATAATTAATTGATGCAGTATGTCTAAGTAAATACTAAGAAAATGAATATTCTTCAAGCCATCACTGTAATTTGCTGTATTTCTTGTATTTGTTATATAGTCAGTGATTTAGAAACCTGCTTTAATTTCTTTCTGAGGGCTTTGAAGTCTCATTAGTTTGTTGCTTAAGGTAATTGTAAATGTTTAAAACTCCATACTAGCAAATAAGTAAGTGGGAGTATAAGCTTTTTCATTATGAAAATGTTGAACTGAAGGTCCAGCCAAACAAACTCTTATCTGCTTTCAAATTACAGTTGATACATAGTATGCTTCTACATTGATTAACTAGTGTAAAATATCTACTAGAACTCACGAGGAGAAAATGTAAGTGGAGATTTCTTCAGTTAAAGGTGCTATACAAAACTGAAGATTTCTGTGCATATATAGGGCAATGGAATTCTCTGTGAGAGCAATAAACACACATATTGAGTTAATTAATGAGCTTTCAAATGAGTAAATTATTCTTCCTACATGTAAAGACATAGCAGTATAAATAGAAATAAAGTGGAAAATATGAAATTTGGGGTGGGAGGAGAGAGGAAGGTGTATTTCTTGTTCCTCAACAGATAAATATAGAAAAGACCTTTCAAAAATGTGAACTTAGGCAACAGTATTGATCAGTAAGTTGGAGGCAAGGATACAATAGCTTTTTTTCTACGTTTGCAATGCGTTTTAGAAAGAAATCTTGAAATGGATTTAAATTACAGAAGCAGAGACTTGAGACACTCAACCTTAACTCAGCCCTGTAGTGACACCAGAAGGAAAAAGTAAATCTTTACATTCTAAACTCACTTTTCTCCAAGCTGGCATCTTGGTCACTAAAAGGCTTTTATTATGTCTTCATGTCTTCCTGTGTTCCAACCTTCTATTCCTCTGCATGCCTGGAGATGACCTGGAGATGCCTGGAGAAGGCCAATGGTGTCCTGGCCTGCATTAAAAGGAGTGTGGGCAGCAGGTCAAGGGAGGCCATCCTGCCCCTCTGCTCTGCCCTGGTGAGGCCACATCTGGAGTGCTGTGTCCAGTTCTGGACACCTCAGTTTAAGAAAGACAGGGAACTACTGGAGAGAGTCCAGTGGAGAGCTACCAAGATGATCAGGGGACTGGAGCATCTCTCTTATGAGGAAAGGCTGAGAGACCTGGGTTTGTTCAGCCTGGAGAAGAGAAGACTGAAGGGGGAACCTTATCAATGCTTATAAGTATCTGAAGGGCGTGTGTCCCAGGATGGGACTGGACTCTTGTCCGACAACAGGACAAGGGTCAACGGGCACAAATTGGAACACAGGAAGTTCCACTTAAATATGAGGAAAAACCCCTTTGCTGTGCGGGTGCCAGAGCAGCGGCCCAGGCTGCCCAGAGAGGCTGTGGAGTCTCCTTCCCTGGAGACATTCACACCCCGCCTGGACGCGGTCCTGTGCCCCCTGCTCTGGGTGTGCTGCTCACGCAGGGGGGCTGGACAAGGTGATCTCCAGAGGTCCCTTCCAACCCCTACCATTCTGTGATTCTGTGATATGACTCAGATATTGCTGCTTTCCCCCATGTGCTTTATGAGGAGATGCAAAGGTATTTCAAAGTTCTGTGAAGGAAGTCTAAAGGATTAATAATGGTAGTAGCTTTATTTGAGCAGAGTGGTCAGTGAACAACCAGGTATATTTTTGTTACAGCAATGAACTATTGATAACCTAAATAAAATAATGGAATAATTGCCTGATCTTCTTGTAATCATTTAGTATCTTTTTTATTAGCAAATAATCACTGGCAGTTTTGCTTTTCCAGCACTCTCCAGCACTCGGCAGCAGCTTCATGTATGAAACTCCTGGTTTGCGAACTCAAGAGATGTGTATATTAACAAAAAAAGCCAATATAAACTGCTACTTTGACTCTGATATAGCACATGTATTTTAGAATTGTATGAAAAGTCTACTAATAGGATGAATGGCTAAATTCACATTTTCAGGATTGAAGTATTCCTGTGGACTAAGAAATTGTTTTAATTTCTCCTCATTTCAAACAGTGTAATTAGCGGCTGTCTTGCTCTTTTGAGAGTAGCCTTTCTATATAACTGAGCCGAATAATTCTTTTGAACTTTAAACTTGCAGCTGTGACTTACCAGTTCCAAGCCAGCCTCACCTTCTGCTTTCCCACACTCACTAATATCTTTCTTAAAAATAAGTAAGTAGTGCAAGTGGAATTTAAACCAGTCTGCCTGTCCCGATCTCCAAAGTAGTCAAGCACTGGGAGATGGGTTAACTTGACCATCTACATCAGAGGAAAAAACACAATGAACCAAGGTAAACGTGGCATGCATTTTGATGAAATGACAGCCCCAAACAGTCCTGCTCTGTCCCTGAGAAGCTTCAGGTAAACATTGAACAAGAAAGGCAACAGAGTGGAATGATGGAAAAACCTGTTCGCAAGACCCCTCTGGGCAGATGAGCAATTGTCTGACATCACCCTCAGAGACCTCCCGGAGAGGAGAGACTAGAGTCACTACACTGATTTTTGGCCATCCTTGCCAGTGTCTGCAGATGAGTCAACAAAACTTAATGGTTCATGTTAACAAAGGTTGCTGACAAATCTACAATAATCAGCACAGAAACTTGACCTCTCTATTTTGCCAAGAGGAGATCATAGACCAATTAAGCCAATGTAGTCTTTGTACCTTACCTAGGCTGAAAGCCAGATTGAAAAGGGTCGTGGAAGTCAGAGATGCCAGATGGCATAACAGCTGTTTAACATAAACTTCTCAGTCACCTTGTTCACTACAGGCAGTTTAGACAGGGGATAACAATTGATAAAATTACCAATACTAAGCTGACATCTCAAATGCAGGTGTACAGCTGATTATTAGAAGAATTCTGGCATTCAGCTTTTCAGGTACTGATGAGAAAAGTAGAGTTGATAACACTTCTGATTATTTGATTTTGTATCTG
This sequence comes from Anhinga rufa, assembly GCA_013400875.1. NCBI lineage: Eukaryota > Metazoa > Chordata > Aves > Suliformes > Anhingidae > Anhinga > Anhinga rufa. The sequence continues at coordinate 38,799 of VZTV01014048.1, forward strand.
AAGAATGGTTTAATCCTGCCTCATTTTACCATGTCTATCGTCAGGATTTGGTTAAAATGTCCAGAATTCTTGGAATCGATCCATATATTTCTTGGCACTACAAATGCCTTTTTTAATTTTTTTTTTTTAATTTCCTGTTGACACTCTAATCTTGAATCAGAAATCTGCAGGTTCCTTTAGGACCTGGACTGTTTTATTAATCTGAAAGAGATCTGCTGGATACTGCTTTAACTTTTGCAGTTCAGCTGGATAAAACAAATCTTTCCCTCTCTCTGCCAAGGTGGAAAACAAACTGATCCATCATATCAATGGCATGTTACTGTTTTGCCAAATTAATTAATTCATAAAATTATCGATAAATTATGGCTAAAACTGTGTTCGAGAATTTTTTTTTAATGTTTATCTATCACCATTTTCAAACACAGAGATGCTTATATTTGAAGAAAGAAATAGTCTAATTTATTCTTCTGTTACTGTGGAAAGAACTTCTTACAAATAGATTCTGATGTAAGAGTATTTATTCTGATGGCCACCGTCATAAATAATGAAGAATTAGGTGAGATTAAGATGTCTAGGTTTAATTTAGCCTACTGAAGTCTAAGGTATTTTGGTCTGGAAATGTCTATGTATAGTTGGTAAATAAAGCTATATTGCTGCACATGCTCCAAAAATTTACAGCTCTAGCTGATAGATGCTTAAGGCCATGTAAGAAATAGGCACTTAAACTGTAATTTCTAAAGTTTAAACCTCTTTAAATCTGCTGAAAGAGCAAATCCATTAGGCCTTGTGATCCTCAAGCCAAAACGAACACTGACAAATAGCACTGAGTTCAACCTGAAACGTAGCAAGGGAAGAGGTTTCTCCCAGCTCTTATAAAACAGCCTATTGCTTAGAAAAGTTGCCCAAGAAGTGGAAGGCGGGGCTACAGAATTTCCCCACTGTGAGGGAGAAGGGACCTGCCACATCCCTAGCTATGAAGGTGTCCTAACTGCACAGCCTACGGGGCTACAGAGCGTCCAGTCCTCCCTGCTTCTCGTAACAGGCCACTGTGTAGAAAGAAATGCAAACTGGGGTTTGAGTAGTAAGAATAAACTAGAGGAATCCTGGTTCTGTAAGTGTCAGCTTATTGAAGGCAGTCACAGCTTCAGGGATTACTTGTGAATTTTACAGTTAAATGAATACCTAAAATGCACAAGTAGCATTAGTAGTGTGGACCTGAAGGCAGGAAGTGGCTCTAATCCAGTCTGAAGCCAGACTGATGGCCTACTAAGGTGTTTAACTTACTGAATAATAAAGGCCTATGAAGTTCTTTTGAATTAGTTTGGTTTCCTTACAGTTACTTTACTGTACTGAGAGGATATCTTTTGGAAAATGTCAGATGTAACCTCAAGTTTTCCAGTGAACAGCATGCATAGAAATGGAGACACTGTCAGATGGTCTGCACACACTTCCCTATTCCTGGGAGACTGGATGTAGGTGATACTTAGATACAGTTTTGAGTTAAAGAAAGCTCTACCCACTCAACCACATTTTTTAACTGGTATTCCGCTTGTTTCTAGGCATGAATTTACAGAAATCATCATCATGAAAAAAACAAAGAGATTCCTAGATGGGAAAAGGAAGGAGAAGAAGCCTGAAAGACATTTGCTTTCCTGTCTGGAGTGGTATAGAAAGGCAGGAAAAAGTAGTGACTTGCACTCACTAGTAAGTGGATTATTTTTTTTTTTCCTCCTTTAGACTTCCTTCTAGACTGTACATTAAACTGTAACACAGCCAAGAACTACAGGTATGTTCATCCTTTTCTCCAGTTATCAGTGGCATCCTTGCAATAATAAAAATGAAAAGAGTGATTCACCCTGATGATGCAGAAAGCTTTAATACGCTCCTTTTCCTTTACTTTCCCATGGAGCTAACAGGTATCAGAAAGGGGCAGGAGATGAGAGCTTTTGCACATGTGCATTTATGTTTTCAGCATTGCCTGTGTGTTCAAAAGAAAAATCACTGTGGGACTCTTTTTTTTATGTGATGATCTTTTGTTGCATCAATTGAGAAAGGAAGTAATCACTTGGGAATAGCTACTTTATACAAGTTCAAAAGACTCCCAAAAGAGAAGAAAGTCATACTTCTCTATACAATACAGCAAATGCTGGAAAAGGTGGGTCATTCTCACTGCAAGCCATAGGACACATGAGGCCAAATTTAACCCTTGTGTAAATACCACTTGAAGTGACTGAAATTATCAGAGGATGAAACTAGACGATCATCAATAGACAAAAAATAAAATATCAAGAGAGCTCTTTTGAATGTGTGGCAGTTTCATGTTAGTATGCACAAAGGCTATCGAAAGCTATTGACTTGTCAGGCGTTACTTACTAACATTTTTCCCCAACCAAGTGCTGATTAGCTGATTAGGTACATGTTTCCTTTCTGTTTTATAAAAGTAATGGCTTCCTGACAATCTGGAGGATATTACTAGTCCCAACCTAGGCAACCAGGTCTGTTCATGGAAGGGTGTAGTGCAGTGTGGATCTGGAACATGGCAGAGATCTCTAGACCTTACTCTGCTGGGAAGAATAGATAATCTTACAAACCAGATTTTATTGCACACATCTACTCCATAATGAAGTTCTCCCTAGTTTGCTCACTTCTGGCTTTATATACAGCCTACATAAAGGCTGCCCCAAAATTACAAGAAGAATTGGATAAAAGTAAATGATCAGCATACAGAGATGAGAATAGAAATTCAGGGACAGGTAAGGGAGGAGAGCGCACATATGTATCTATGGAGATGCTATGTCCCCAGTATTAAATAAGAGTGAGACTCTGTGCCGTTTGTTATAGACCCTGTTGTTACGGTAGGATTTTCAGAGCATGTAGGAGTTGCATAATTCATATTTTGATTGGAAGCATCAGGATTTTTATCACTGATTTCAAAGTAAACAGAGGTTGCATAACACAAAGTGCAAAGTAGCACACCAATACAACACTGAAGAAAGCATATTTTTAAAGACAGAAAGTGTTTAAAACAGAACATACGCGTGTATGTTTCTGATTGTGTTCAAAGAATTCTTCTGCTATGAAGCCTTTGATTAAAAGTGATTCAAACCACAAGTAAAATTGCTCAGTAATTACTTCCAGCATCTTCTCACTAGTCTTGTGTAGCATTATCTGAGATCATATACTTCACAAAGTCTTACTCCAGGAGGTCCCCACCACCTCTCTTTGTGCTGGCAGAAGAAAAGATAAGAATGTATTTAGCAGTAGGATTTGGGTGTCTGCCTTCAGACCTGTCAGATACCTCAGTGTTTGTATGTCTGTAGCTTCTGATAGTACCTTTCCCCTTTTGCTTCAGCTTTGGCACCCAAATGGATTTATAAGTGCTGGCAGCCTCACACTGGTCAAAGGAGTTTAGGGAAGGATTATTTGTATTGCATTTTCTCCCTATTTTTTCTAGAGGAAAAGTGCATTTTCTAGTTCTTTTCACCAGTCTTTTAGGAGTTTTGGCTTTATCCTGCAAAAGGAGAGCACTCTATTTAGAATGCTTTTCATAAACAGAACAGTGGCTGGTTTGTGAAACAAGTAGGTTTAGAATCGTTTAATATTAGAAAAGACATTTAAGATCGAGTCCAGCCATTAACCTGGCACTACCAAGTCTACCACTAAATGATGTCCCCAAGAGCTACATCTACACATCTTTTAAATACCTGCAGCAATGGTGATTCAACCACTCCCCTGGGCAGCCCGTTCCAGTGCCTGACAACCCTTTTGGGGAAGAAATTTTTTCTAACATCCAACCTAAACCTCTCCTGGAGCAATTTGAGGCCATTTCCTCTCATCCTATCACTTGTTACTTGGGAGAAGAGAACAACACCCACCTCACTACAGCCTCCTTTCAGGTAGTTGTAGAGAGCAAGGTCTCCCCTCAGCCTCCTCTTCTCCAGACTAAACAACCCCAGTTCCCTCAGCTGCTCCTCGTCAGACTTGTTCTCCAGACCCTTCACCAGCCCTTCCAGAGAAGGGCCTCTGGACACGCTCCAGCACCTCAATGTCTTTCCTGTAGTGAGGGGCCAAAACTGAACACAGTATTCAAGGTACGGCCTCACCAGTGCCGAGTACAGGGGCACGATCACTGCCCTGCTCCTGCTGGCCACACTATTGCTGATACAAGCCAGGATGCCGTTGGCCTTCTTGGCCACCTGGGCACACTGCTATCTCATGTTCAGCTGGCTGTTGACTGACACCCCCAGGTCCTTCTCCACCGGGTGGCTTTCCAGCCACTCTTTCCCAGGCCTGGAGCGTTGCATGGGGTTGCTGTGACCCAAGTGCAGGACCTGGCACTTGGCCTTGTTAAACCACATCCAATTGGCCTCTGCCCATTGATCCAGCCTGTCCAGGTCCCTCTGCAGAGCCTTCCTGCCCTAACTTCTTGCTGAGTGTATTTTCCTAGCTGACAGTTTTGTGGCATTCTGCGGTACTGTACAAGCTTTTGAAGAATTTTGCCTGTATTCACATACATAGTTTCGAGTCTTCTCTCAAGTAATTAGTTTTAAATTACTCTATCACTTTAAATGTCTAGTTTGTTAAATCTACCTGCCGTATTTGCTTTAATGTGCAGCATTAGTAGTCATAAATCTGATGCTGCTGAATGAGCATTAATTGTACTGGATTGCATTCTTTTTTATTAGAGTTTTTAGAAGGCTCTCTAAATTTGTGCTTGACTATTTAAATAACATTTACACTAGTTACCATTTATTTGTGTTTATTTTATTCTTTTGAAGAAATGAATGTGTTCAGGGAAAAAAATGGTAAGCAAGGAAAGTTTGCTCAAGCAAAATGTTTTTAAGTATTGAATTTAAATAATAGATACAAGCTTTTGTTGCCTATTTTTATTTGCTTTGTTCTCTTGTAATATTTACGTTGATGGCTTCATTAATTTCTTAATGTAAAGATATAATTTATATTGTACCCTCCTCTCATTGTGTACTAATTACCAGTTTGCAATTAATTTGGCAAGTTAGCTTGATAAAATCTTCAGCAATTATTCTGATTTTTTTGCTATTGTTGCTCTACAGTTTTTGTCAGCTACAGAAATGCTAACATATTCCCCAGGGTTTCCAGAACACCATTAGCCCTATACTTCTGTGTGTGTATTCTAGCAAAGGGTCTCCAACAGTAATTTTGAGTGTTTACGATTTTCAACCCAGCTGGTTGCAGAGCATCCACAGTGAGAGGCATGAAGCCAGTACTACAATTTGCAAGAAGAACGTTCCAACTCCTTGAGGATTAAATGTAGTCTTCCTTAATCCCTGGCTTTTACTCTGAAGTATGCAATACTGTTTTCATTAGGCAAATGCACTATAAATTCATCCCAAAAAGTGGTATAATGTGGGTTGGTTTTATTTGCTTGTTTTGGCAGCTCAGTCTTTACGTACTGTCCTCATTCTTGAAATGAGAGCATGATTGTATTTCTTGCATAATTTTGGAAAGTTACTTTCTGGTTTTGGACAAACTTACTGTCAGTGACATCTTACCACTTGTGGCTCTGTGGTTATCTGTAATACAAACTAGTGTCAACTGAGCCCTAGTGATCAGTCAACTGGCAGATTGCTAATCCTTTTTCATTTGTACTGTATTTCCTCCTACCTCGATGATTATAAGGTTTATTTCCCTGGCTCAGTAGCCATCATTTAAAGAACTAAATTATTTGTCAGTATCACATGCTCATTGGACTAATTGTGTGGGGTTTTTTACATGTGGGAAATTAAATGACAATTAAGTAGTTTACTTTAAGACCATAAACTGCGTTTTTTGTTTCTTACTAAATACAATAATGGAAAGTTTCTAATGTATGTATGTCTATGTGTAAAATTCATTTGATTGTAACTCTGTGCACGCACATAGCATACAGGCAAGTTACTATGTGCTCAGAGACATTAATTTTATAGTAGGTTGCTCGTATGATCACAGTTAGTCACTGGAGATCATTCTGTGCTTCTCTGGGGCTGAGGTTGTTTACAGTGAGCAATGGGAAAGTGCTAATCCTCCCTCAGAGCTCTCCATCTGCAGAAGCAGATGACTGTTCATTTCAGAAATTTGTCCTGATATAGGGCAAAGAGCACATCTGCTTAATCACCCAAATGGCCCATTTTTATAAATGGATGCTTTCTTTTATAACTATCATGCACACATACAAATACAGACACAAACTCCACTGTAGTTTCAGTGATTGATTTCATTATTTTAATGGGTGATAATCCACATTATGGAATAACATGGATCTTTTAGGGTAAAGCTTTTACAAACCACTTTATTAGAATATGCTACCTAAAATAGTATGAGAAAACAACAGAACAGTTACTACATATATATATATATATATATATATGTATTTCTTCTGAATACCTGAACTGACAGACACCTAGCAACTGTTTATTGTAAAATATATGCAAAGGAAGAATTATATATGCAACAGATATTATCCCTGACCCAAACGAGAACACTATAGGTAGAATCGTTTGTTTGAAAGACTGCTGCCAGAAGCACTGTCCCAGTACCCTACTCTCTTTCAGTATTTCATGCTCAAAAGCAACCCTTTTACCTGCAGGAGCAATGGAACAATTTTATGCATATAGAATCAGACTGCAGTTTTCTTGTTAAGCCAGTCCAGTTTTTAGCAGCGGATAGCCACTGGGAGAACACATGAAAATAGAAGTGGTATGGATTTCTGAGAGAATTCTGGAAGATTTTCCATATATTGGACAAATATTACAGTCCTGTGCAGTTTTTGTATTTTAGGAATTACAACATTATTTCTCTGTTGACAAGACAGGCCTCAGCCCTAAGCAATAATAGAGCCTCTTAACTAGAGCAGTGAGAGAGGCTACATGGAAGACAGTTTTCTATACTGTGAAACTTCAACTTTTTAAGTTCTCCCCCCATATTTCTTAAGGACTGAGAAAAAGGGCTTAAAAAGTATGTGTGTGAGGGTGCATAAAGTTGATTTTCATAGGCAGAGCAGAGGAATATAGAAGAGAAATAAGATGAGACAAGCATTAACCGCCCCCCCCC